>CAJQZP010000280.1:5442500-5612500 GCA_907164705.1 Parnassius apollo
TGAGAGCGTGGTCCTGCCCAGGTCAAGTCGACCTATTCGCACTGCAACCATAATATTCTTGTCACGTAATGTTTTTATCTTCTTACCTTCTTCTAGTCTTAACCTACCCCATCATTCTACTTCTTAATTGTAATAACCAATTCCATTGTTGCCTGCGAGGATCAAAATTCAATTATTCGATTGGTTAAATTTAATAAATTATAAAGAGCGAATGTCTTGCCATTGTGCTACCATGGCTCCCAAATTGTTACTATTTCTCACATAGTACTTTCTTATTACTTGGTCTTTTAAACTTAAAACTCACAATTTCAGTAAGCTGACTAATAAGAGTCATGTTTCACGTCCAATAACGTCTAAGCAAATTATGCCTTCATAAAGTATTCTCATTGATTTTTATTTATGAGTTCATGACAGGCCAGCAACATTGTTTACAAACGCCTCGCCGCCCCCACAAAAATTATGAGCTCTGTAAAAAAAATTGACGCAATAAATTATTTTTTAGTTTAATATTTTTCATTGATTATAATTTTGTGGCCAGTAGCAAGTAAAGTTACAGACTATAATCTTATGTACGGGCCTCCTATAATTTCTGAAATAAGCAGGGAATAATCCGCCGCATTTCCTTTTTTATGATATATATTTTTCATATCCCCAAAATATTTGCGTAGAGGTTTTCTTCTTTTATCACCGCAAACCCGAAAACCCGGTACGTCGGCGGCTCGAGTTGCTTTATGGCTCCAACTAAGAATTTTAATACACTGTAATAAGTTTCGCGTGCATCTCTATCTATTTAACATAATTTTTAAATGTAATTTTCACCAACTTGTGGACAGACCGCCGATTGACTTGAAAATTTGCACTCGTATCAAACACTCATTATAATATAAAAATTCAATAACTTTATCCTAGTATCCTGATAACGATCATCAGGATAAAAATTAAAATAATTGTTAGTATCAGGCGCTACTTCGGGAGAAATCCGTTATAATAAAGATTATTTATTCGTTTCATTTTGCAACCATCCGATTAATTAAATACAATGATGTGTCTTCCCTAGTTTGAAGAGCACCTCCCGCCCTCCCTCAACTTGTCTTTTCTAGAATAGTGGTGTTGGGAGTAGTGGTGCTGAGATAAGTGGCTAATTCCGTCACTTCAAACTAGGGAAGACACATCATTGTATTTAATTAAGCGGATGGCTGCAAAATAACTATTAATATCTTTATTATAAAAATTAAAAGAAAATAATCTTTATATATTTTATATAAGGTATTCACAGCACATGATCAATGCGTGTTGTTTAAGTTTATTTAAACTCTTATATTATTTCCAGTATCAGAAGATTTAGTATATAATGCAGACAAGTCTGTGGCAATGGTCTTTGGAGCGCATAGTAAAGATGTTTGTTTACCATTATACCTGAACGGCAAAAATTTGAAGTTTATGACGAGCTTTCGATATTTAGGACATCACACGACACATCGTATCGAGTGACCTGAGGGATGATCAGGACATGGACAGAGAAAGGTGGTCCCTAGCTGTACGTGCAAATATGATTAACAGGAAATTTAATAAATGCAAGCGAGATTCTAAAATATTACTATTTAAAACCTATTGCCAATCGCTTTACACACCGCATCTCTGGACTAAATTTAAAAAGGAAAACTACCGAATTTTTAAGGTTCAATATAACGATTCGTTCCGAATATTGTTTCGTTTTCCGAGGTACTGTAGTGCATCTACAATGTTCGCTGAGGAACGCGTACCGACGCTCGATGCTTTGATAAGACATCGTGTGGCCAGATTGAGAAGTAATCTTCTCAAATCTGGAAACACGATTATACTAATTTTAACGCAAAATTGTAGTGAAATATTTAAATATTGGTCTAGTATGTTAAGATGTAAGTTTTAATTTGTTTGATGGCATTTATTTAATTTATATTTATTTTTGTATTTCATTTTATTTGAATATTTTTTTATGTTTGTTGATTATAAGTAATTATGTTTCTTTTTTACGGGCCTTTGTTGTCTGTCAATAAATGATTATTATTATTGGGGTATCTATATAGTTTTCTCATCTGGTTGGGTTCTATAAATATATAATTATAAATGAAAATGAAAAGATAAATATACATAAATATCAATAACATAAAATAAATACAAAAATACATAAATAAATAAAAGCCCAACCAGATGGAGGCCCTCGGCAGGGGAGACCAAACGGCCGAGGGTTAGGGGGAAAGGGAAATAAACCGGCGGACGATGCGGGCGGTATCGAGGAGCACCGCCTTCTGCATTTGAGCCCGGAGCGGTCCGCCACGTAGTCCCAGTCGCCTCAGATGACCCGAGAGGCTGTCTGGAATTAACCCGTTTGCAGAAGCGACTACAGGAATAATTTCGGTCGGCAGACCACCCCACATGTCGGTCACCTCGTTAGCCAGGTCCAGATATTTTGTTTGCTTGCATGTTTCGGCTTTCACGAGGTTCTCGTCATACGGAATGGTAATATCGACCAAAAATATCCTTGACTGTGCCCGGTCCATCAGCACAATATCAGGCTTATTCGCAAGAATAGTCCTGTCTGTGATGATGGCCCGGTCCCAATAGAGCCTGGCGCGATCATTTTCGAGCACGGCTTTTGAAAAGTACTTGTAATACGACAATTTCCGATCCACGAGACCGTATTTCAGAGCGAGCTCCTGGTGAAGAATTCTGGCTACTAGGTTGTGCCTGTGCAAGTACTCAGAGTTAGAAAGCGCCGAACAACCGGAGATGACATGCCTAAGTGACTCACCGGGATGGCGACAAGCTCGACAGATGTCCACGGTGCCATCCTTTAGGATGTATCTCCGATAGTTGTTGGTCTTAATAACCTGATCCTGTATTGCACAGACAAAACCCTCAGTTTCCCCGAAGAGATCACCAAAGCGCAGCCAGTGGAGGGAGGCTACTGTTTCTACGAAAGGCTCATGTAGAGCCTTGTAGAACCTCCCGTGGAGCTCCTTCTCCTTCCATACGGTCTCCCGGTCGGAAATGCTAAGCACTGCTGGGTCCTGCCATTGCTAGTTGGCTAAGGATAGAGGGATAAGTCCTTTATCACTAGAAATGACGTCATTATAGAATGGATCATCCGATCTCACCAGGAAGTAATTGCGGAGGCAGCACACTTCGTGATTATGCATGGCGACCGCGCTCAGGAAGCCACGCCCACCATGCTTTCGCGGCAAGTACAGCCTCATTACCGACGATCTCGGATGATGCATCCTATGGGACGTCATGGTAGTGCAGACTTTTCTATCCAGGGCGTTAAGTTCGGTCTGAGTCCACCTGAGTATGCCAAAGGTATACATGAGGACAGGCATGACCCAGCCGTTATATGTGTGTGCCTTATTCACACCGGACAAAAGGCTGTTAAGCACTTTGGTCAAGCGTGCATAAAACGTGTCGCAAACTGACTGTTTCATACCAGCCTCATCGATACCGATGTTCTGTGACATACCCAGGTATCGGTATGTTTCAGCCTCGGAAAGGGATGTTAAGTTGACGGGCATAGATAAGTCTATGCCCTCAGAGTTAGCAACCCTACCCCTCTCAACATGGAGGACCGCACACTTATCCGTCCCCAGCTCCATTCCAATAGAATTGCTAAATTCACAAGTGATGTTTAGCAATTCCATAAGATGGGAGCGACTGGAGGCGAATAATTTGAGGTCATCCATATAGAAGAGGTGGGTCACTTTTGTACCTCCTTTCCGAAACTGAAATCCCCTCCCGGAACCCTCCAGTAAAGTACTGAGAGGGTTCAAAGAGAGGCAGAACCAGATTGGACTCAGATAGTCGCCTGGAATCTTCTTATCCTTGCGGGTTTCCGCAGCCGTCATCCGCTCGCCTAGATGACAGAGGATCGTACTCCACTGCCCCATACACCGCTCGAGGAAGTCTCGAACTGTACAGTCAATCTTGTACAGCTCGAGGAACCTCTTTAGCCATGTATGGGACACCGAGTCAAATGCCTTTCTGTAGTCTATCCAGGCGGCGGAGAAGTTCCGTCGGTTGCGTTTCACCACTTTGCCAATGACCGCGTCAATGACGAGTGGTTCCTTGGTTCCACTTGGTGACGAGTGATTCTCGCGCTCAAAATGGATGTTAGTGTCTTGTATATGGTCGGCAGACACGTGATGGGGCGGTATTTGCTCGGGTCTGTGGTAACCTGGTCTTTAGGAACCAAACAGTGATCCCAGTAGTGGAGAGGCTCGGGAGCGACTTCTGGTTGAGAGCCTCTTGGAACTGTCGGGCGAGCACAGTGGGACACAAAACAAACCCCTTCAGCCAGTAGTGATGCAGCCCGTCTAGTCCCGGACTTTTCCAGTTCGGGGCCCCACGGACCGCCTCAGCTACGTCATCCGGCGTTATAATGACGGGGTTCATGGGCGTTATACTCGCACACTGACTTGCCACAACTTCCGTCCAAGGGCCCTCGCTGTGGTTTATGGGCTCTGGCCACATGCCGCGCCAGAATGCTACAGTGTCGGCCTGATTCGGTGCTGGGCCCGTTCCACTTACCATTGGTCGCTCCAACAATTTATAGAGCCTCTTCTGATCACTCTGGAAGAGACGATTCTGGTTAAACCGTGTCGACCTCTCGGTATATCGCCGAATCCGCTTTCCCCAAGCAGCGATTCTCTGCTTCAGGTCGTCTATGCGCTCCGTCAGTTTTTGCATTATATCCGGCTGGGACAAACTAACATTTGTCCCAGCAAATGCCATCCTGACGGTGCGCACAATCCTGGCCTGTTGTTGCCTGACCTGAAGCATATCAGTCTGCCGATGAGGGCCCTAGCCTTTGCGATACGTTCTTCAATTCTTATTCTCCAGGCTGGGATAGCGCTACTTTGTCCAGTAGCGCGTTCAGCCTTGTAAAGTTTGGCGCCTATAATACGGCACACTGCCAGTGCGGCGCCAAAAAGAATTGAGTCCGTCTCGCAAAGGTCCCGGCTGGCTTCCAAATAGGTCACCAGCATTGGGTTCAGAGCCCTCACGACAGCCCGATTCCGCTTGCTTAGGGCTATGCGGGGAAGTCGCGGTCGATTTTCGAGAGTCGTACTGCGCGTTTTCACAATCGCCTCTTCCAATGTACTCCTCATATGCTCTAATTCCAGTTCCTGGGCGACTGTTCCATCATCGTTTGAATCAACCACAACTGGGGTATTCACAGCGGCCTTCACATTTACGGGTTGCTCTGCAATTTGTGGCGCCGCATCCTCAGCCGTAGCATTTTCATCTGATGAGGGAACAGTCTCACGTCGTAGTCGTTCGAGTTCGGCGACATCAAATATATTTGAGCGCAAGATATACCCGGTCTAACAGGTTTTGCTCTGAGACGGTTAAAGATGGCTCCAGCTCAGCAAAAAGACGATGCATCCTGGCCCGATACGCCAAACCTCCAACTTCTCCCCCTTTCGCCCTAAAATACGCCCGCAATGCGTTAGTATTCATTTCGGTTGTCCATCGCATGCGGCGTACTCCACCAGTGGCGGGTGCCGATTGCTGGGCCTGCGAAGACCCTGCCGACACCAAGCCAGCTGGTGGGGATGATGGATGCGAGGGGCTGATGGGTGGTCGTGCAGCACCTCTCGCTCGGCTGGCGGTTCGCATGCTGTCGCGTCCAGCGCCAGCACCAGACGCGCCCTGGCGACCTCCAGGCAGCGGCCCTTTGCGCGTTTTTACATATTCTATCATCCATAAAAGTGGGCGTCATTTAACGGGAGACGCCCAGACCTGGCGCCGTTTTATGGTGGGGCCATGTGCACAAGCGGCCTTTGCGCCTTTAATTTTTGCCGAGGCACGGCACTAACACCTCTTGGCAAGGTGCTGACTGACTGCGCTGACGTAGTGGTTTTGTCACATAACCATTACGTCAGCGGGCGATGGGGTCGTCACTTCCCTACTGATTATTATTATTATTATTATTTCCAGTATCAACTGTGTTTTAAGAAACTCTAAAAAAATCATCATGATTTCTCCGTGATTATTTACATCAGTCTACTTTAAGCAAATAACGTTCATGTATAGCCCTATCACCATGCATCTTTCTTATTATGCGACGACTAGCCAAAACCTGATGTATAACAGCAAAATTCGCTTTATTATATTTAAATGACTTATGAATTTAAATTACTAATTATTTTAGTTACACGAAAATTCACACGAATGTTAAATCTTATTTATTAAAACTTAATAAATTATCATAAATTAAACCTCGATCATTAAAATAGTATGATATAAGAGTTTAAGGTTTTAACCTAAAATGCAACATAACCTCCTTTTAAAAATTAACCATTTAAGTGATGATGTATTTTTTATATTTTTTTTATTTTTTTTATTTATTTATTTATTAGGAAGCCAACATGTTATTGTACAATGAAAAAATATTTACAAATTTTATAGATTAATCTGAAGTTTAGTACATATCATACTTATAGGCTAACTTAACATGTTAAAGTAAAATAATAATTAACGCATTATTATTATTGAAAAAGGAAGAAAGGATAATAAAATAACCTTTTGTAATACATCAAACAAAGAAAAAAAAAAACTCTCTATTTTTTCTACAATAACTCATGAGGTTATCTTAATTTTGTTATAAAAATGTTTTTTAATTTTATTTTTAAAAGTGGTATAAGAATCGTTGAATATGTCAAGATCGACTAATTTAGAAATTACATTATAAGTTTTTAAGGTTCTATTAATTGGAGCTGATAGTCCGATATTTGTTCTACAATACCTAGTTTTGAATAAACTATAATCTCTTATTCTAGAATTAGGTCTAGGAATAACATATGATATTTTACCTAAAAGATTATTCGAGCTAATTTTATTGTTAACGATTTTGTGTAACAAGCACATGTCCATAAGCGCTCTTCGATCATTTAATGAAATCACATTACAATTATCTAGTCTTTCAATGTAAGTTAATTGCCTGAGTATTTTGTTATTATTGAAATAAAGGTACTTAAGGAATTTCTTTTGCACTCGTTCTATCCTATTTATATGTGTTTGATAATGTGGATTCCAGACAGAAGAACAATATTCAAGATTACTAAGAATAAATGAGGTAAAAAAGAATTACTTTGGATTTTTTTATTTTTAAAAGTTTTAGTTACCCGTTTAATTAATCCTAAAAATTTCAATGATTTTTTTATAACTTCATCCATATGCGTAGTGAAACTTAATTTGCAGTCAATTAAAATACCTAAGTCACGAATAACATTTGTCTTTTTATGACAAAATCATTAATTTTATATTCATTAAAAATTGGATGGATTTTTTTATTAAAAGATATTTGGTAACATTTTTCATGATTAAGGATTACATTATTAAGCTCGCACCAGGAGACCAGCCTATTAATATCATTTTGTAGTAAGTTTCCATCATTAACGGTTTTTATTTCTTTAAACAATTTTAAATCATCTGCAAAGAGAAGTACATCACTATTCAGGAAACAATTTACTACATCATTTATAAAAATATTGAACAGAGTTGGCCCCAAGTGTGAGCCCTGTGGCACACCTGAATATGCTATAAATGCCTCAGATTGAAATCCATTTATTACAACCTTTAGCTTTCGGTTGTGTAAGTAAGAAAACACCCATTTTAAAAAGGAGCTGTGGAATCCATAACATTCAAGCTTTTTTTATTAGTATGGAATGATTCACGACGTCAAACGCTTTGGAGAAGTCTGTATAAATTGCATCAACTTGAAGGTTTTTGTCCACAGACACACATAAATTATCAATATATTCACAAAGATTTGACTCTGTGGACCTTCCTCTCAAAAATCCATGCTGCCTATCAGTTAGTATAGATTTCATGTGCCAATTTATAATTGGACAGATGATAGCCTCAAACACCTTTGGGAATACGGATAGTATTGATATGGGCCTGTATTTTGTTATATCGGTCCTATCTCCGCTTTTAAAAACAGGCACAACTCTAGCCTCCTTCCAAGCGCTTGGAAAAAAACTCTCTTTCAAGGAAGCATTATATATGATACTTAAAGGGCGCGCTAGGGCTGCTGCACATTTCCTAGCAAAGAAAGGCGGTATATTGTCGGGACCAGCGCTTTTATTGCTGTCAAGTTTCTTAAGCTTTGATTCTACTTCCTCTACACTTATATGTATATTAGATAAAGTTTGATTAATACCAACGCATTCAATGTTAGGAATCTATTTTCTTTGCCTATAGGATAATCAGAGTATATACTTGAGAAATGTTTTGCAAAGCTATTACATATGTCTGTACCATTGGAAAAAATTTGTGCATTTAATGTCATATACGAATAATATTCACTTTTATTATTTCTTATCTCCTTTAAATATGACCAAAATATTTTGGATTATTCATTATATTTTCTTCTACATTTTTAATGTGATGTTTATTAAGGTTTCACATCTTTTACGCAGTAATTTAAACGAGATTTCATCAAGAGGGTTTTTATACTTATTATATAAGTTTCTGTATTTATTTTTTTCTTTTAATCTTTTTATTAAGTCTTTTGAAAACCAACGCGGATATTTACTATTTCCTGTCTTATATTTCCTAATATGCCGACCTATAATCTCGCGGAGCTTGCAATAAAAGACTTTTAACATTTCATCAACATCACCACATGTAATAAAAAGTTCCTTCCAAGATATTTTTTCTATCTCCTCGATAATAATGCTGTAATCTGCATTATAAAAATTCATTCTTTCGTTTATGTTTGTTTCTAGGTATGAAACTGGAGTAAAATTTATACTGATTTCTAGGGGTGGGTGATGTCTGTCTATGTGGCTTAAGGGATAAGGGCTTTATCTAACTTCGTTGATTTTAAATGTACTTTCTTTATTACTTAATATTAGGTCAAGAGTTTTGTTGAAAGGATTTCGGACTTGATTAAACTGGTAAAGACGATTTTCAGCTATGAAATCTATAAAATATTCGTTTATCTTGCCACTATTACTAACAGGAATAAGATATTTTTGACTAGTTTGTTCAGTCCACATTATATCGGATAAATTAAAATCTCCTATTAATATTGTATTACTTTGCTCAACTGATACACGGGAAACATTATCACAGAAGCTTTTAAGACACTCATAATTTAAAGGCGATGGCAAGTAAACACCGCAAATCGATAAAGTAAAATTTGGGTTACCTGCTTTAAAATCAATGTTAATCCACATATCCTCGTAGTCGCTTTCCCATTTCATAACTCTATAACTTTTAAGTTTTTTTGATACTGCAATAAGTACGCCACCACCGTCATGCTTGGTACGCAAAATAGAAGATTCTCTGTCACGTCGAAAAACCACGTATCGTTTATCTAAAATTTCATTATTTAATATACTTTCACATAGCCAAGTTTCAGTTAACACAATAATGTCAAATTCCGAATTTAAAATAGCACTATATACCTCATGAGTTTTGGTTTTAAGACCTCTAATGTTTTGATAAAAGACACTAATACAGTTCATCAACTAAACAAAAGTGTAACTGAGTTAAAAATATATTATATGTTTTAAATTTCTAAACAAAAAAAATAATAATAAATGGTATGGTTTTAAGAAATTTCGTTAAGGAACTCCAAGTTCTTAACAAGAATTACATCAGTGGACGGCGCTTTTCTTAAGTAAATGTTACCATTCCGCGACCAGACGAATTCATACGATTTCTCTTTGGCAAATTGACGAGCAGCTGCGTGTAATGCCTTGGCTTCCGGGGTAAGATGTTCACACACGAAGACAGGCATTTTTTCACCTGCTATTCCCAAATGTGAAGAGTTCAGTTTATCAGACGGATGGGTTTTATTGTAATTTATTACATTAGCAAAGAATTTATCTCTCAATAGGGGTGTTGCAAACTTCGCCAAAACAGTTCGTGGACGATTGTTCTCCTTATTTCACTTCGCAATCCGGGTGCATTTATCTATATGGCCATCTTCTACATAGCTACCTATAGTTTTTCCTATTTGTTGTAAAGTGTTAACTAAGTTTTCACCACGGTTTTCTGGTATGCAATGAAATTCTAAATTATTTACTCTTGTTTCTTTTTCCATAATAGTCAATCTGGAATTTATTTTTATTTGATTTTCGCGAAGCTTAGTATTTTCATTTTTAAGGGACGATATTTCCTGCATAGCCTCTTCTAATTTTTTTTGTTGCTTATCGTACATAGATTGTAATATATCCATTTTATTTTTAATTTCCTGTATACCACTTACTTCCAGCCTAATAGCTTTGAGGTCTGGGCTCACTGAATTTTCTAATATATTACTTATTTCGTCTCGTATCAAGGATATTATGGTATGATTTACAGGTGTCTGCGTTTGTGTAGGAGAAGAATATATTTCATCATTTTTTGTAATTGGAGAGGCCATAAGGCCTTCAGTTTGGTTACGGCTCTGGCAAAATGAGCATTTAAATGACTTCACACTTAGGGATGTCTTCTTAAATGACGTACTGGTAAAACCAACACATTGATAGTGAAACACGGCCGGACAGGCTGTGCATTTAATCTTATCTTTTTGAAGTAGGGTTGTATGTATTACATGAATTGCAAGACATGTTACTTGTAAATAAAAGTATTAACTATATAACTTTCAAAGTTGAAGATTAATCGGATATAATTTGTTAAATTTGTATTCAATATAAATTTAATAGTGGGTATCTTCGCTTACTTCTCTGCCCATCCAACGCACTTTGCAATATACAGCTGCTGTGGTCGCGCAAAAAAGGTCTTAAGCGCCGTGCATGTGAAGGCGCTTACGCGTTCATGTCAACACAGCGAAACAACACTTATCAAATTCTTGGAGAAAAAATTTTCGCACATCTATAATTGTTCTGATTTATAATTTCACTATTTTATTGTACTAAATAGTCAAAATCCATGGCTTAACTTAAAACACATTCCCACAGCTAATCTAACTCTTATTTTTCACCATCTTTTTTTTAAATTTAGACGGAGCTAACAGCGCGTGCGTTACGTTGCGAACGACGAGGTATTATATATAGATATATTAAAAGAAATGGAATGTTCAATCTGAATCTGTTTAAATTTCCCTAAAACTTTACACTGGTAGAGCTACGCTGCAGTTATATATGTATGGCATGAATGGGTCGACTCCACTGAGAAAGAGCCACGTTTTCAGAGTATCAGCGTAAAGTAGCAGATTAATGCTGCTGTGTTTCATATGGTGAGTGTAGAAAACCGGAGACTCTTAATACTGGAAACAAAGCATTCCATCATAGTCCTCAGGGGTGCCAACTCATCTTCAGTTTAATTCCAATCGATGTTAAATGTGGGTGACTATCGGTTCACAGCGTTTGTCACTCTTATTTTGAAATGGAATATTTCAAAGCCTGTGAATAAACTGGCTCTCCATACCTTTCATAACGGAATACTGCGTTGGAAGTATTGTTGTCGGTGGCAGAAATTCAATTCAAATTCTAAGTACTACTTATATGTACGTCGAGATGTATATAATATGTACAGTGATGAACTACCACTGGCTATTTTTTATATACAATTGCAGGTGAAAATTTTGCACATAATCCACTTGATAGTAAGTAAATACTGTGGCCTTTAGACTTTTTAAGAATCAAAATGTAGATTCGTTCTCACCCTACTCGCAGACTACGATGAGATATCGCGTTCGTTATCGTCTTATAAAAAAGGTCCTCCGGTTCAGTTCACACACTAAACGGAACACAGTGGCATTATGCCGAGAAGATAGCAACCGTACACTGGAATACAGTGTGAGCATGATACTTCACAGGTCAATACGACTCGTGACTCGTGATACGCTCGAAAGCGTGGACTTCCACATAAAAACTATCATCAGAATCATCCATCTCATCTCGGGGGTACCTCATTTAGAGCCCGGGCAGCATCAGAGGCCGATCAACTAGAGGTCTAAGAATGAGTCTCCGAGAAATATTTGTGGCATTTGCTGTTGAGACTACCGGTCCGTGTGGTCGAAGTGCCATCATGCAATGAAATACGTCATCGCCGCTGATGATAAGAGGGCTGTGTGTGTGTGTGTGTGTGTGTTTTTTTTTTTTTGTTACGCTAAATATTAAAGGATTCACTTAAATTACAGTAACTGTGATGACATTTTTACTCACGGATTTCGACCCCGGGTATTCACAATTTCGTGTATAAGTGGTAACTGAATAAAACTCATTTTTGTATTTTAACGCGTTTTATTTCAACGTATTTTAGAATGCTTTACTGTTGCTTTTATTTACGGAGAATCGTGGGCCATGGGATCATCGAAACGCACTGAATTTCTCAGATAAGCTTGTTTATCTTCATCGATGACTATGTAGTAAATAATTAAAGCTGTCTATAACAACTTTATTGATCCCAGTGGCGATGGAAACAGCAAAGCATTACTCTCTCGGTAATTTTAACGTCCAAATACACATTCCATTGGATTGAACGGTCAACCTCTTTCTTCAAGCGCTTTCGTAATAAATTACGACCGATTAAATTGGCTTCCGAGTATTTTCTCTACACCGACGCATATCCACGTAATTGTAATTTAACGGTCAGCTTACACGGATAATTATGTGAGATTCTAATTATATATAAAACCGGACTTGGGATCCCTTCAATAATTTAAAACTAATAATCTTACGCTTAGCAGATGTCGTAGCTACACCTGATAGTAAGTGGAGGCTGTGGCCCATATACGTCTACATCTATCCTCAGTTAAGAACAAAAATACAGAAGCATTGTCACCCCTGTGGACTAAGATAGAATGCCTCGTTTCGAGTAAAAAGGGTCTCTGTTTGTCTACATTCACCATACTTAACAGCAGCATTAAGCAGCTATTTTACGCTGGTATTCTGTAAGAGCGTGGTTCTTCCCCGGTCGAGTCGACCCATTTATGCTAATACTACAATATATACCAAGTATGAAAATACAGCATCTTTATTATAAGTTTTTAGGTTTCTAGGGTACATAAAACAATACCTCAATAAAGCATTCAATAATCTTATATACATTTTTAACGTTTTGTAATTTTTCTTCTTATAGGAATTAGGAACGTAGTTTTTTTTGATCCATTTAAAATTTCATTAATATATAATAACTTACATTTAAAAAAATATTAAACTTTATACTTCTAACACGTGTAGTAAAAGTTGGGTGTAGCAAAAGAAGCACGAAAGTGGAATAAATGCTGAAGAAATGCGGTCTTTAAGGATTATGCTAGGGCTGAATATGAATGACAGTGTGATAAAACAGTTTCTCACACTGTCGCCACACTGTCACCACATCTCTCTTCTCTTACCACATACCTGTGTATGTGATAAAAGAAAAATGTGGTGTACAAAATGATGTTGTGACCAGGATTAAGAAAGGAATGCTTCGGTAGTTTGCTCACGGAAAGAATGAAAAAGGGAAGACTGACAGAGTAAATTTATATTGCAGATGGGAAGGCAGAGTTGGGAAGGGGCGCCCTAGATGAAGGTTTATCGACCAAATTGGCGATATTTTGAAAATGGACCACATTAGGAGTACCTTTTTACCCGACGAGCGTGTATGCATAGATATATGGCTGTAAAGGAGACGAGAGAGGTGTGTGCGGCCGAACCTGCGCCTTGTAAATTTATAGACGGTGTGCCGGCATGAAATACTGTCCCGCTCTGCTGAGCACGCTAAATGTTTTAGAGGCCGATTTGGCCTTTTCTTCCAAGTGACCACGAAACTTTTTTTTTATTTTATAGAAGAAGGGGCAAACGAGCATGCGGCTCACCTGATGTTAAGTGACTACCGCCGCCCATGATCAACCGCAACACCAGGAGAATTGCGGGTGCGTTGCCGGCCCTTTAGAAAGGAGTAAGCTCTGTTCTTGAAGGTCCCCAGGTCGTATCGGTCCGGAAAAATCGCCGGTGGTAAACTATTCCACAGAGAGGTTGTACGTGGAAGAAAACTCCTTGTGAAACGTACAGTGGTGGACCGCCAAGCATCCAGATGGTGTGGATGGTATCGGGACGTTTGACGTGTAGTGCGTTCACGAAATTTGGCGGCTGGGATTAATCCGAACAATTCCTCAGAGCACTCCCCGTGATAGATGCGATAAAATACGCAAAGAGATGCAACATCTCTTCGCAGCGCCAGTGAATCGAGCCGATCGGAAAGCACTCGGTCGTCGACGATTCGAGCCGCTCTGCGCTGGATGCGGTCAAGTGGAAGAAGCTGGTACTGGGGAGCCCCAGCCCAGAGATGGGAACAGTATTCCATGTGCGGCCGAACCTGCGCCTTATAAAGTTGCAGGCGGTGTGCCGGCATGAAATACTGTCCCGCTCTGCTGAGCACGCCAAGCTTTTTAGAGGCCAATAGAAACTGCATGTCACTCGATATGTCAACGCCGTGGGTTCGTTTGGTGGCAGGTAAAATTGTAGATGGCTTAATTGATTGAAAAAATCTCGGAGCTAATTATGCACATGTTATAAATATACTTGTGAATAAACATAAATGTCAAAATTAATTGGCTAAGGTCCGGATATTAGCTAATTAATTTTAACATTCTTAATATAATGTATTTCCGCAAAATAATGCCTAATTCTATTAATTATTTTTACAGGCGACCAGATAAGATACAATCTGAAATAAAAAAAATAAAAAAAGCCTACTGCCTCTATGTTACAGACAGAGCTAAGGTGGTACTTATTCTGCCGGACTGTAAATTGGACTTCAAGAAAACGTACTGAGTTACATTATTTTCTATGCTTTTCCTCTCTGAATTATATTTTATTTTCATTTTGCTTAGTATTCAAAGCCTTATTGATAGCAGATTCAGACCAGAAACAGGACGCAAATATGCAGGTTAAAATGATCGATGTCTTCTTGTCTGTTTAAAACAATGTGTACAATAAACATCTAAGACGTTTTAGACATCTAAGATGTTTATATTACGAGCTCAACATCGATTTTCATCGAACACAAGACATCAAGACAAGACATGTTTGGCAACATTGATGTTTCTCTCACATCGTTTAAAATGACTAAATAAAAGCAATAAACATATTTAACTTCCAATTTTAAAAATTAATCATTTTTATTTTATTTTATGGATTTCGGTCCGATTTTAAGAACGCGAGTTTTTATCAGATCGCCATGTTTTGAGATCCTAGAAATCCAGTCCCACTGTTTCCGGTTGGGCGTGCGGCTGTGTGTATGTGTGCGTGCGTTTGTGTGCGTGCGTGCGTGTGCGTGCGTGTGTGTGTGTGTGTGTGTGTGTGTGTGCGTGTGTGCGCGCGCGCGCGTGTGTGTCTATTTGTGTGTATGTATGTATGTAAATAAAACTTTATCGTACGATATCTTTAGGATGAATCAAGCGATCGAAATAGGCGACGCGGTACGGCCGCCGTGAATTGAAACTTCGAGCTGATTAGATTTTCAAGTCAATCGATCAAGCCGTTTCGACGATTTTCAAAACCTAAAATTAAATTTTCTTAAAGTTTTGTCTAAATAACTTTCTAATATTTCATTAATCAACTCCAGACATCAGAAACACTTTTTGTACTTACAAACTCGAATGGCGCAAGTTAAAATCAAACTACGCGTTCAAGCTTTATTGCCATTTAAAAAATTATAATAATCGTTTCTTTTTTGAGATAATTTTTAAATTCTTAGATCCATTGAGTCAAGACTTATAAACAATTCTTTGTACTTAAATAAAGTTCAAATGTCATCAATGAAGTCAAAATCGAATGACGCGTTTAAAAATTATGCTCCTTTAAACATTTCAAATAATCGTTTCGAGCTCAGAAATTAAATAAATTTTCGATCGTTGCGCTCGAAAATAAGCGGGAAGTTCTAATTAGAAAACTTTTACGAACGTATTCCTAATTTTCTATAATAATTTTCTCTAAACAAATACATACATGACTAAGTATAAGTGATACTTATTGAGCTCATTGAAGTAAATGCTATATCAACAGTAAAACAATTGCGAGTGTGAAAGCTGGCTCTCTCGATGACAAACAATTATTTGAAGACATACTCGTGTGTTGGATATGTGCTGTTACAAACTTTCATACCTTTGTTCAAATAAAATGCATGATGATATATGGCAACGGAATATAGCAATAATAAGTAAACGTTATAAAATGCAACAATTTTAAATTTTTGTGAATGTTCAAAAATTTAAAATGACTGGAAGCTAAAGCGTACAATTTTGTAATATGTATGAAATCCATTTGCTTACCTAAATAAATTTTTGTTTCCATCCTAGTGGTCGTGATACTTTGCCATTTTCCTTGATATTGTATTCAAATATTACAACGCATGCCTACCAAATATATTATATTATAAGTGACCTACTGATTAATCTGTAGCCGATAATGACCAAAAAATTTAAACTGTTGATTTTTTTCTTATGCAATAAGAACGTAACTTAAATCTTTCTTATACTCTTCATTACCGATTTAGCTAACTACTAGCTAATTAGGAGAAGGCCTATATTTAGGACTTTAGTCCACTGCTGAACATAGGCCTTCTTCATAGTTTGCCTCATAGTGAGGATGTTTGCCATAGTTGCCACGCTTGGCAAGTTAATATGGTATATGCCAGTAATAGCCGAAGTTTTTTTGCAGTTGTTATTTGGAAGTTGCTACTGCCCATCTTCTGATTTGTTCCCCTCTTTCGCCTCTCACGGCACCTATCGGATGATATGGGGAAGTGGATATTCCTGCACCGCCAATACACCGTAAATATTCTACATTAGATTTAATTTAATTCAATGTAAAAATGTATTCTTACTTCTACTAAAACTTCGCTTTTAATATAAACATTAGAATAAGGTTTTCTATGGGCGTTAAAATATTTTTTCTTTGTTTTTTATTTTATTTCTTACAACCTTTTTTTTGAAGTAGTCCACCCAGTAATAACATCAGTTTGAATTGTTTGGCTAACTTTATCATCTACTTAATGATTAGCTACTATATTTTTTCGTTTTGCACTAAATACAAAACTGTATAAAAAAATATTTCAAAAAATAAAAAAAACTGGTTGCAAAAAAGATAATTTAATAATAATTTTGAATTATCTTTTTCGGGTTTTTTATTATTTATTTTATTTTAGAACTTCGTGTTGTGTCGGACACTGAACATGGACCATTTGTTCGCTATCGAAAATTTTATAAACCAATTTATTATTTCTAATTATATCTAAACATATAACTTATATATTTTTCTTAATCCCCTTTTAATTTCCTTTATTTTGATACCCTACCAAACATTAACATACATACAAGATACGCGAAAAACGTAATCCTTCCAGTCGGGTAATAATATCCTCATTAATCTAATTATTGGTTAAGATAGCTTGTGTATTGTATAAGTACATTATTACTATTTCATCAAGAGCTAAACAATGTGCATTGCATAAAAACACATTTATAAACTCTAATTATCTACTTTCTACCACTCCGGAGTACCGAAAGGTAAACAAAATTGGACACATTTTCTTAATACATCGTATTGAAAAGAGCCTCAAGAGTTAAGCTACCCAGATGTCTACATATTTGAATTCGACACACAACTCTCACGCTTGTTTCGCACAAAATAGTAATTGCTATAGGAGCTTCATTAACACGTACAGACGCCGTAGAGAATCACAATATTGTTTTGACATCGTTAAAGAGTGACAAGCGAAAGTGTATTCGGAACTGTGTTTTGTTATTGATTATAGTTTGGCGCTTTCAATTTCACCTCGCAACCTTATTTTTTTTAATCTATGCAGCATTAGGAACAAAGGCATTTCTTCATTCAGTTATAAAAATTGCTTTATTTTGTATTTTAATTTGCAGTGTGAATAAATAAAATTGTTGATTTTTCATAAATGTTGACTTAAGTAAACTTTTACTACGGCAATGCAAATTAATTCGAGATTCGGATAAGTGTTCTGGGAAAATGTTAACTCCAGCTGAAATATTAAAGCAAGCAAGTAATCTAGAAAATAGAGCATTAGTGTGCCGGTTAACTGTGGTGCCGCTTAGCCTTATTACCCCTCATCACATAAAGAGTGTTAGGAGGTATGCGCCTTGCAGCCAAACGTTTATAGACCGTTAATTTGCGTATTACACGATCTACAATTCATCTCCAATCACGTCGGTAGTCGCTGACTTACTACACATCGATTTGAACGATTAGATTTTATCGGTTACCCCATATTTATCAGGAATGAATAAAAGTGTGATTAACTTACAACATTCCCTAAAGACGAGAAAAATTAAGGGATTTTCTTATTCGAAAAATTAAATATAGTATTTGAATAACCTATTCAAATGGGTTTGAGCTGTTAAAACATGTTAGAGCCATTCTAAAGCTGTACTATGGTTGGAATAGAGAACCGAAGACCTATTTTACGGGCATTGCATCTTAATCGTCAGAGGTGACAATGCATCTACACAACAATGATTGATAATGAAGCCAAAATAATATTTTCAGTGAATTCCGTTTGAACAAATTTTCTACTGAAACGTTATTATTTGCTGTTTACAAACATTTAGCAAATATTTATTTAAATCAATGTCGGACGCACTATAACAGCGGTAAAAAACGGTTGCCGCAATCAACGCCAGCCAGTTTGATTCACGGTCTAGCAGTATCATTGTCCTGGCCTCTCATTGTCTACCCGGGTTCGTTTCCTGATTACTCTCGGCGGACGTAACTGTTTTTTATTACACTTTCCATGGCTCTACATTTACGTTAGAAAACATGAAGTTTGGAATACTAAAAAAATTTTTAGTGGAAAATATTTTACGTCGAGTGCAATTTGGCCTTTGTTGTGAGTTGCAACGGGTATTGTACGAGAAATTGTCGTGGATATGATAAAAGTAAAGTGAAACTCTTGTGTAAGGAAAATTCTTCGATAGTACCTGTTTTAACAAAATAATTTATCATTGTTTTTGGTAACATTATATTTAATTTATTAAATATTAATAATTTGCAAAATTAAAATGTATTATACATATTTTGATTACTGCCCCTCTTTCAAATTGTTCTGGTAACGAATGGTTGTGTCGGTAACTATACGCAAGTGTTTCGTTCCTTTCTCCAACTTAAATAATATACGGTCCACTACTAAATTTCTCCACTCCCCTTTACAATCATCATCGTTATTATCATCCTCAATATCATTACCATCATTACAGCGCATCACAAGTCCACTGCTAAGAAGTAACCTTACAAAACACGCTCCTGAGCCACCTGCATCCATCAACTTCCAGCATTTTTACCAGATGCACGCTACATCTAGTTGCTGCCACTCGAGAACCTTTTACCCCATCAGTTACTGTTCTTCTAGCTACGCAGCTGGTCTATTGCCGCTTCATTAAAAGATAATTAATAATAAAAATCATTCACCAATAACATATGACTTTAATGCAACGTTTTGAGCGACCGATAGGTTGCGCGAGTGCGTCAATCCGTACTAGCATATATAATATGCAATAGCAATACAATATCAGCTCGACAATCAAATTGCCCCAAAACTGCCTCTCAGTTGTAAGAGGTGGTCTGCGTCCAACAGTAGGAAATATAAACGCTGCAACTATCTAACCAACAGGTCCAAGTCCATTTAGTACGTCACTCCTAATATAATTCTCAAATAAAGTACAAGAATAACGAATATTAATACTAATAAGTAAATTAGCCAACCCGCTTGCCAACTTCGCGTGCAACTTGGCAACATTGGCAAATATCCCGCCCATGAGGCAATCTATGGGGGAGGCCTATGTTCACCAGTGCATTTTAATATACTGTAACGGTAAATAAAGTAAAAAAAAAATCTAAGAACATTAAGAACACAACGTTACCATATTATAATGGAGTTAAAAATAAACCGAGTATAACCAAGAGACAGACCGACCCATCAATCAAATAATAAAAATAGAGAAATCAAAGCTAATTGTGATCCCGGCGCTACGAATCACGTAATAAAAGTGAGAAGGGAAAAAAGACCAAAATGCATAGCCACAAGCTAAAGCCCCCGTATTATCTGCAGTAGCGGATAAAAAACGAAAGAGCTAGTGAATATTATAGTCGAGATAATTTTCCTCGTAAAGGTTTCGTCAAAACCAACTTTCTGTATCACATTGGGTGCGTTTGGCAGAAAAAAGCGCTAGCAAGCGCTTACAAGCGCTAAAATAGTTTTCGGCCAGGACACGATTGCTACTTCAGTAGCGCTGACACAATCCGCCATTTTGCTTATTTAATTTGTTTGTTTTGAAGTAGAGTTTATAAGTTTATTGGGCAATATTAGTTTTAAGTAACATAATGACATGAATAGACATATAGATGTTATTAAAAATTCATGATTGGTAAGTTTTTAATATGAATACTTTACAAACATATATATAAAAAATATTAGGTTAGGTTCCCCGGTTAAAACTGACTTCGTGTCCTAGAGGAAAATAGCTACTTACGATTTGACAGCGCTTACCGCTTACGATCGCCATTTTGCTTACAAGCGCTTGCTAGCGCTTTTTTCTGCCAAACGCACCCATTGTTCGTCTAAAATTTAATTTCTCTTTCGTGACACGCCAGTATAATAGAATCTTTTCGCCCTGTATTATCCCGACTGATTAATACGAGTCCACTTTACGAAATGCTCAAAAATTTCTACGGCATAAAAATATTTGTCATACAGACAGTAATAGTAAGAAAACTGCGCCACAGGTGCGAATTGTTGGCGAAGTCAATGGCAGTGGAAAATATGCAAGCTTCGTTTTACTAGGGCAGATACTGAGGCCAAGCTAAATGTCAAACACCGAATCCTTGATCAGCACCTAAACAACACTAACCTTTAAACTGAGTATTTTTTGTACCATCGTTTATTGTCACACGACATGGAACCGACCAATTTGCATCCGTCACATCTCTTCATATTCTGCCTAGCTGAGCTGTACGAGGCCACAACACAATACCATTCTTCTTCGTCTTGGTCTCAGTACTTTAAAGCATATAGCCAGCCTATACAGTTCAGATAACTAGTCCGTTAGACTGTGACAGCTACTTTTGTTGCTATGAATATCCTTGTTACTGAGTATATCCATTCTTCCATTACAGCTTATAAAAGTTCACTGCTGAACATAGGTCTTTCCTATGATTGGTGATTTTGTTATCAAGACAATGATGCTGCACATCTTTTGGTTTATTTCTCACTTTTGCCTCAAATGACACCCACGGGACGAAATGCGGCAGTAAATATTCTAACACCGCAACCACATTGATTGTACTGCCAACTAGCGCCGCCTTTGTCTGGGTGGGATCTATTAATGAGGAGTTGTTACATTTTTCATTTTTTTTTTGAAAATATCCACAGCTTCGTTTAATTAAAAATGCGATTTTAGTATGCTTGTGTTATTGATTTCACTAATATATAATGAATAGAAGAGATAAACAATACTGAATATTTTAATTTAAAAAAATCTGATTTTAAGGATCTAAGAAGAAAAGAAATTACTTCTAAACAATAGCTTCTGAGGTCGGCGCTAAGATATTTTTATAGAATAAGGATAACAAACGATCACCGATCTCTACCTGATACTAAGTGGCGCTGTGGCCCATAGATATCCACATTCATCCTCAATTAATAATTAAATTTCAGATGCGTAGTCACATGTTAAATGGGTCTTCGGGCTTCTGCTCACCATATGAAACACAACAGTTAATGCTGCTGGTAATTTAAGCTGGTATTCTGTGAGAGCGTGGTCCTGTTATGATGGTGGCGTCCTACTAGTGCTACTTTCTAATGAAATATATTTATATTGAGATTACGCCTGGCATTACTCTCTGTCTGTTTGAAAAGTTTCATCACAATCGGTTTAGTCATCTCGAAGATTAGCCCGAACAGACAGACAGACAGACAAAAATTTAAAATAAAACTACCCACTAAAATTTATTACTTAATAGCCTACAAATAACCACCTCATCTGAGTATAAGATAACTATTTCAATATTAAAGATAGGTATTTCAATTTTGTTTATATGTATAGAGAAGTAGTTAACTTAAAATATACCTCCTTTAAGTAGTTTATGGGGAATGCGTATGTTCAGCAGGGCACTTTATTAGGCTGTAAAGGTAGCTTCTAGCTATTTAATGACTAGTCGTAATTTCCACACAAGTCAGGCTGGTTAATGATCGTAAGGCTGGAACTAACACTCCTGAGACGATTATACCCGTCATTGTTGAATTTTAATTTGGCATTTTGTAATATTATTTATATTATTTTGGGCCGGCCATATAGCTCGAAGAACCGATAACCGATGGGTAAGAAAGGTTCTCGAGTGGTAGCCTCGTACCGGTAGGCATAGTGTAGGGCTACCCTCCACTAGATGGAGTGACGACCTGATAAGACATGCAGGAAGTCGATGGATGCAGGTGGCTCAGGACCGTGCTTTGTGGCATTACTTGGGGGAGGCCTATATTCAGCAGAGGACTTGTGAAGGGCTGTAATGATGATGATGATGATGAATATTATTTATTAGAAAGAGCAGCATAGAAGAATTTCCGTCATATGTAGTCTTTGATAAAGAGTTAGAAGATATTATGACGTGCGTTATATAGGTATGGAAAATAAGATATGGATGTGAATTTATATCTTAAAACGATATATTATGTAAATAGTAATCGGTAACCCGAGAATCATAATTTACATTGATAATCTTCAACGATGATTCATTCATTCAACACATAAAATTTAATATAACTAAGTTATAAATATGAGTATTTACTTCCTTTTGGTGATTTCTATTTTATTGCAACGATTTAAATTTGAAATTTGGTTAGAACCCAGTACAAAGCATGACTTTAGTAAAAGATATAAATATCAACAGTAGGGTTATTAATCTTTAGTTTTAAAGTCATGTTTTTCGTTATTAATATATTGTTTTTATTATATGTACATAATACATTCTTATATTTTGTAAAAAAATTCTTGTATCAGTAGGTATTTGTTTACAAAATAGGGCAAAATAGTAAATTCGTATTACAAAAACTTTCAAGTCTATTTTTCACAGCGATCTAATAATGTGGTCGAACACCGATGCATGTCAGCGAATGCAAAGTGAATACCTTAAAGAATTCCAATATATTGCGCTATTTACCAACCATTTACATGAACTTCACCAGTCTATGTTTAACCCTTGACATATTTGCAAATAGTACCCTTAAAGTATGCAATTTTAGAACAGATCAAGGAAGAGAGAAAGAACATGGTGAATTGGATGGTTTCTTTAATATAATAGATCCCATTGTTGTCAGGCTTTCAGCGAGACTTAATCTTTATACCGCGAATAAACTCCAGGTCTGTACAGAATTTTTATAGAAATAGTTTGAGTATAATCAAGAGAACATTATTTACGGCACACGTGAGATTTATACTAGGGGCGATGCAGATGCAAAGGTATTTTACTAGCATCATAAACGGAGCGGAGTAAAAGTCTAAAGTCATAACCATCTTTATTTCAACAAAAGATTCAATCAAATGGTGTGCCATTGCGCAGATGTAAATTAGCGAATTGATTTGATAGGAAAAGAAAAAAAAATTCAGATTTTTATAAAACTTTTCTACGTTGAGCTACAAATATTGCCGAAAAAATTATGTAAATTGGCCTACGGGTTACGGAGGAGATAGATTTCACAGTAATGTGCTCTGACTCGAACTAATATCTAATCAACTGTCCATGACAGAAATGTAATAATTTTTAATCATTAGCCCCACTCAATTACCGTTACCCATAGTCTTTTTAAAGTCCGCCGCTGAACATAAACTTCCCCTATAGAATGCTACACGGGGAGGGGGGGGGGGATATTTGCCATTATTGCTACGCTTGACAAGCGAGTTGGCCACCGCAGTTTTTATATTTAGCTTATACTATCAAGACGCTGCTACTCGTCTTCTAATTTGTTTTCCGCTGTCTCTTCTTACGACACACATGGGATGCTATAGTGTAGTGAAAAGTTTTACACCACCACTACTCACACTAGGGTTTTTTCTGTATCAGGCAGGTATTTTACTCACTTTAATTATACAGTATCCAGGTTACCAAGATTCGCAATAACAAAAATGTTTTCTTAGTAATGACACTTATCAAGATAAACTTGGAAAGCAAAACGTTAAAAAATACAAAATTTTAACTGAGAGCCGTTTCCGAGAAACCACATACTAATTTTAACAATAACCAATATAAAGTATGAACTTTAACTGAGTGAATCTTTCACCGAAAAAACGACAAAACAGTTTATTATAAAGCGTCATGATAATTGAAATATCACTGTTGTTACTATCGTATTTTCATTACTATAAGCTGAAATGTAATGGTATGTTCATTGCAGGAATGTCGAATATAGGTATCAATAAAAGTACAGTTAACAAATAAATTAACACACAATAGACTTTTATTGGCTTTGATAAGTTTAAAGGCGACAATAAATCGAAATTGCAATTCAATGGTTATTCTTTACACAAAGCGTCAAAATGCACCACGTATGAAACTTAATCAAGTCATCACCATGCAACTTGACAGGTGTTTATTTATTGAGATTTATATTTTTTTGGTTTTTGGCTATATTAATTTTGTGACTAAATAAAAAAATACACATTGCATATACCACTATTATATTTATTTAAGTTGGCAGAGAGTGTAATTTTAATTGATACTAAGGCAATAATGAATATCACCTTCATTGGTTTTTTCACCTTTATTCTACTCATATGTCTGACTAAACTTTAATAGTATTTTCAAAAGTACGCAAACTTTCTCTTTAATCTCTTACGGATTTGGCCTTTATTTATACTTCTACAAGGATCAAAAACGCAAATCGCTTGATTGTTAATTCTAAATTCAAGTCGACGACAATTTAAAGCATTTGTAAAGATTCACATCTCGTATTTATAGTTGAGTGAAAAAGGAGCGTGTGTACCACAAGGTATCGTATTAGGTCAACTATTTTAATATAATTTGTGTATTTGAACCAAACATTGAAATGTTGGAAGTTACGGTTCTGATTTAGCGCCTGAATAAGTTTCTGCATGAATTCAATTACAGCCGAGATCAGTGACCCAAGTGCTTTGTACATACACGTAGTTATTGGCAATGGTCCCAGGAATGTAATATAATCCTTTATAGGTTAATTATCTGATTATTTTGCTTGTCGCATACAGGCAAAACCAGTTTATGTAGTAATTTATCACTATTTATAGTAACGTTAAAGCTATTGAGTTGTGGAAACAAAGCTTTATCTCCGTATAAAATATACGAGTAAAACGATATCACACATAAATATTTTCCTACACATACAGATACAACAGCATTAAAAAATATCCATTATTAAGTATTATTCTATTTATGCTAATTTTAACACTTGCGACTACTATTTACAGTATTTTAAAAAAGAGGCAGAAACAATTTCCTCAATATTTGAACGTACATTTATTTGATTTTACTATAAAATATATTAATTCTGTAATTAGAGCAACATTAAAAGCGTCTTTTACACTTACAACCAGTTAAAAGTAACAACTATTTCAGTCTTTAAAAAATTTAGGCATAATCTTTAACCAGCTGGCCCGTACCCATCACTAGCTCACGAGATTTTTTACGAATCAAAATATTCATTATTTTACGAATCAAAACGCTATAGAAACCGGTTAGTAACACTAATATCCGTTACATCCTTTGGAAATTACTCGATTTCACTTTTTTGTTAAAAGTTTATGTAATTAATTAATATTAATTATAGCTTCTTTAATAGTATTAACTTTAATACTTCCTGTTTTCGTATTTAAATGATTATATGACAATGTTCCTTTCTACTAGGTCATGATTAACCATTACATATAATTGGTAAATAACTAAGTTGGATAAAGTCATAAACGCTTTATTAGAAAGTGCAAAAAACGTGTTAAAATTTCAATATGGTATTTATAAAAAAACATTATAATTATAATTAGTACTAAAATTTGTCACCGTATCAGTGGGAAAACATCTAGTTATTTTTTGCATATTTACCGTGTGAATGTTGTATGAATATTTGTTTTTTGTTTGTTTTTCGAGCGTTCGTTCCTATGTCAATTCATTCAATTACAATAAGACTTTAGTTAACTCTGTGCGTGCACCCGCAAAGGTTTCTGACATTGAAAAGCATTGCAGAGCATGACAGGCAAAGCTGTAGTTATATTCAATAGAGTATAAAAATTTTGTATTAAAATGTTTCAATCAGTAACTTAAACGATGTCAATGTTTGAGAACTATTTCATTTTAAAATTAAACATCTAAAAACTTCTATGTTGTAACTAAACTTTAATATCCGTTCGAAAGCTAATGAAGCTTAGAATTGGAAGAGAAGCAAAAGTTTATTGAACCCTAAGCAAGGTCTCCGTTCTGCTACAGGTTGAAATTAGCCAATTTTTCAAAATTGTAACTAACCTGCTCCTGTGTGTGTAAACCTGCTCGTTAGTGTAATTATAAGTAATTTTATGCTATTTTGAAGGTCTTGGATGTTTAACCTCGTGCAATTTGTGTAAGTAAAACGCTTACAATACTTAATAGAAATAGTTGTTAGCGGTTGTTAAAAAAGGAGTGTTGTTAGAAACAGTTTTCTTTACACAGACATAATTAGGAGATTTCCTATGAACTTACGTTTTCTTGACGTTTATAGAATGAGCAAGACCTGCTTAAATCGATAATGTTTCCTTCATCATCAGGTCGAAAAATGTATTCAATGATTTTTAATTACTATTTATAAATATTTACCACGTACCTCAGACTTATTTTAAATTAAAAGAAATAATATTTTATAAATAGTTTTGTTTGTACATCCTCGAAGTCAGTTTTCAAGTTTCAACAAAAAACATTGTATTATACTGGTTATTAAAATTTAAACTCGACCTTTTTTTCTCTCGTCGATCAATGATCTGAGCAATGAAACGTAAACTGTATTACGCTTGTTATAGAACCTCAACCTTTTTTTAAAAATAAATACAATAAAACACCTTATTCAGTTACTTTACAACGCTTTGATAGTTAATGTCAGGTAACAGAATCTTATCAAGGTTTCAAAAAAGCTTAAACCTTAGACGAGTGACAAGGAATAAAATTGGTAGTAAAATTAAAATGGAATCGCCGAGCAAAAAAAAATTTTGGTGTTACCTTCTTATTTTAAATCGAATCTGTATTAAAAATTAATGTAATATTTTTTCAAGAGGTTTGCGCTATAGAGGAGCAGTCCAAGATGAAAGCAAAAACAATTGAAAGGTTTTTGGAACGTTACTATGTGACATAATACTGTGATAATAATGAATTGAAATGAAATGTAAGGATCCATAGAAATTTAGGGAGGTGAGGGACAATTTTTATATAGGATTAGGATAATAAATGAGCACACAGTCCATCTGATGTTAAAAGATTGCTCTGGCCATAGACATCTGTCATCTACATCTGTTTTCGATTACGAATCAAAATACAGGTGCGTTGTCCACCGCGAAGAAAAAATGATCTCCAGTTCTCTTCACTCACCATACGAAACACAGTGGCGTGTTACGCTGGTATTATGTGAGAGCGTTGTTCTACCCCGGTCGAGCCTATTTGAGTTATTTGGTTTCAAGTATAGTAATTACTTACGTAATATTTATCAGAAACATTTTATTTTATTACTAAGCTCTAAATAACCATAAAGTAAAATAAATATAATTTCAGTGTCACTCGCGTGTCCCCATAGCAAAATACCATACGACATAATGCTATGGAAATAACTGAAGTAAACTATTCTTGCCGTTTCAACACTGGTAAAAGTTCTAATCTTTTTTACAGTATATGCTACAGAACTAAGTCTGCTAGCTAGTTTTGATATATGGGGGAGCCATTGAAGCTTAGCGTCTGGTGTGATTCCAAGAAAAATGGTGCTATCAACAAGACTCAGTTCTTCCCCATTTAAAATTAGATTTTTATTGACATGTTTGACATTAGGAGTTATGAATTTCATACATTTAGTTTTAGTTCCATTTAAATGCAAATTATTAACATTAAACCAATTGACTACCTTAGCTATAGCATTATTTACTTCGTCGTAATTTAATAACTGTCGTTTTAATTTGAAAATTAATGAAGTATCATCAGCAAATAATACTATATCATGGTTATCCCCTACTATGTAAGGTAAGTCATTAATATATACAAGAAACAGAAAGTTTTTAAGTTACATACTTTGAACATCGTTTAAATTTAAATTAAGTAAAAACTATTTTACTTACTTTAAATTTAAACGATGTTCAAAGTATGTAACTTAAAAATTATAATCTTTAATAATAATAATAATTTAGTGAAAAAATCGGATTTATTTAGCAGTTATAACTTCTCTAAGCTTAAAAGCCTCTGTGGAATGCGGCAAGACGTATGCATAGGCTATTTTTAGCTCTGCAATCGTTATCTTTACAGTGATTTATTTCAACCGTCAAAGAGATGTTCACATCTCGTTTGAAAATAATATCTCGCAGTCGAGCACTTTCCTCTATTAGATAGAATTATCTAATGGGTACAGTATGAACACCATTACTTGTAAGGAGAATCGAGATTCCACACCGGGACACTTTGCGCTCGCTTGTAATTTGTTTACTGGTTTCTTTATCACTTTCACTTTACAATTATTATGACAAACAATTATTGTTATAATTCTTTTAATCGAATTTTTCGCGATCTTCGTCTTACAAGTATGGTTGCATCTCAAGTTTTGTTTTATAATGTCTCCCTCTCGATGAAGTTTCATATTAACTCCCCTTAGATTGATTGATTCTGATCTAGGTCTGGTAACAAAAAAAACTGCTGATAATTTACGAAGTCACTACAATAATCATTTAATTTTTCAGACACGAAATATAAAAAAACTGTGATTGCCAATAAAATTTGTAATAAAAAAATTTGTTATTTTCCAAACCTTTTTGGAATCAATTTTATTAAGAGCCTTATTAAGTACCAAATTTAAGTGGATTAAGTTATTCATCGCTTCAATATAATCGATTAATTTTATTAGAACTATTTGTCATTCATTCTATGCTACAGTTGGATGGACTGATGTCAAATAACTATTAATGATTATACCGGTATAACCGTTATGTAACGATTATCCGCTAAATTCAATGTCAATTTCCTAGTTTATTTTAAACGATTGCGAAGTTTTACAGATATATACAGATTGTAGGTATTTGAAATGTTATAGTAGGATAAAATTTAATTATTTGTTGGTATCATGGGTCTTATTAAACACAAATAAACATATTTTGATTCTATATTAACCTTCACAGTTATAATTTTAAGGTGCAGATTAAGAAATTTTATTATATAAAGTTAAGAAACACATGACTAAATTATTTTTATATAATATCGATTTATTAAAAGTCATACCCGTTTAACTATTGCTTCAAAAACCTTTTCCTGGCAATCACCAGCAAGAAACCCGGGAAATGGAATTTATTTTTACGAATATTCGAAAGATATTTATCTAACAGTAAAAAATAAACTATCCTTTTTTATAGGATAGAGTGACAAACGAGCACACAGTCCACCTGATGGCCAGTGGTTACTGTGGCCCATAGACATTTACATCTATCCTTGACTACGAATCAAAATGCAGATGCGTTGTCACCCGTGAGTACTAAGATGGAATGCCTCGTTTCCAGTTAAAAGAGTATCCGATTCTTTACACTAACCATACGAAACACAGCAGCACTAAGCTATACTATTTTACGCTGGTATTCTGTGAGAGCGTGGTCCTTCCCTGGTCGAGCCGACCCATTCGTGCTACAACTATAGACTACTAATAATAATGTCCTCCAGACCGAATTTCGGTCACAACGACCTGCCTCAACGGAGGCTAGCCATCGGCGCAGGACAGGATTATAGTGCCCAAGTGTATGCGCGAGCACAGGTGTACTCTCTATTCCCTCACTCTCATAATCCGATGTGACGGTAAACCGACACGACCGGAGAGAGATCAGGCGCAGGACCAACGGCTTTACGTGCTTTCAGAGGCACGGAGGTGAGACACCGCCATTTTCCTGACTCCGGGCAGCTACTGAGAATTTCTTCACAGAAAAAATCAATAATAGATTTTTGGCCCGACCCGGGATTCGAACCCAGGACTTCATGATTAGCAGTCGCACTACTACAACCACTAGACTAACGAGGCAGTCACTATATATAGACTACTAATATACCTGCAGCATGGCTCTACCACGTATAAGCTAAAAGTAATTTACAATTTCCTAGAAGTAACTCAAACAAGTACACGTTCTAGAAAGCATGAAACATAAATCGGGAAGAGATGGGTAGGTCCAGTTTATGACTATCTACTGCATATAAATAAAATTTAAGTGTCTTTTTGTAATGTCGAAATAACTGTTTTTTATTGAGCTGGGGGGGTTTATTTGAATGCTATATTAAGACATCAACAACTCTTTATTTAAAAATATTTGTCTATCTGTCTATCCAGGCTTATTTTCGGAATAACTGAACGAACAGATAGAAACCAATAAAATTATCTAAAAACGAGAAAATATTTTTTTAAAACCAAAAATTAATAAAATAAATCCAGGCGAAAAAGAAGCGGGTTGCTAATGTCTAAATAACGAGTTATGTATTTAATTGATAGAGTCGGGCGTTCCTTCGCGGAAATCCATTATAATAAAGATTTTTTAGTTTTTTTAGTTTAGTTATTGTGCAACCATCCGCTAAATTAAATAAAATGATGTGTCTTCCCTAGTTTGAAGAGCACCTCTCGCCCTCCCTCAATTGCGTGCACTAATCCCGTCACCACCAATCCCAGCAACATTACTCCCAACGACACTACTCCCAACACCACTATTCTAGGAAAGACACACCGTCGACGAGAATACGACACGTGTTTCGCCTCTACACGAGGCATCTTCAGGATGTTGACTCTACGGCGGCTGACCGCTAAGTCACTTAACTTAAGTACTTTTGCTAATATAATATTTCATCCCCATATATCAAAACTAGCTAGCAGACTTAGTTCTGCAGCATATGCTGTAAAAAAAGATTAGAACTTTTACCAGTGTTGAAATAGCAGAAGTACTATACTATAATAGCTAAGTAACTTTAGTTATTTCCATAGCATTATGCCGCATAGTATTTTGCTATGGCGACACGCGACTGACACTGAAATTATATTTATTTTACAGAAGAGGGCCATTAGAGCAATATATAATTTAAAACTAAAAGAGTCACTGAGACAAAAATTTAAGGAAATTAATATATTAACTCTGGCCTCATTTATGTAAATGTAATGTACGTACACAAAAATAAAAGTAGTTTTGCGAAAATAAGTGATATTCATTCTGTAAATACTAGGAACAGACACAAGCTAGTAGTAACAGTTACTCAACTCCACCGAGTCAGTAATTCATTCTTGGGGCGATGTATATACGCTTTTACAACAAATGTTATTAAACTAAGTTTGTATAAAAAGGGTTCTTATAATATTAAGGAATTTATGGATGATAATAACCCCTGGGAAGGGTGATCGCTACCAAGCTATTTTATATTGTAAACATGATTGTAAGCTATTACTGAAAAAAAAAATAGTCCCGCTGGGTTTCTTGCTGGTTCTTCCCAGAACAGAGGTTTTTTTTTTGCGAACCAGTGGTAAATGAAAAAAGTGATTTTCAATAAGTATTGTTATAATCTACATTGAATAAAAAAGTTTCTGTTTCTGTATCTATACATCCATACATCCATTACACCCAATGGGAGCAGCATGCACCCACCTGAAAACAACTCAAAATAACTGCACTGCCAACTCGCCTGCCAAGCGTGGCAAGTATGGTAAAATCACTATGAGTCAATCCATAGACTGTAACGGATGGAGATAATCGGTACAGAAATTGGAAATTTAGAAAATGGTATCTTATTGGTTCCGGATTATTTTTTTACTCTCAAGTATAAGTGAAAATATATAAAATTTAAAAATAATAATACAATGAAACAACTAGCAACTACTATAAAGATTTTGATCTTGCCTAACATACGCATAAGCTCCTTAATCTTAATTCTTCAGTTACCACAAGTTAAATAAGGTTAAGTTACCGTAAATACTTCCAAAGAAAGTGTGTTTCGAGATGTTTAAAGATTTAACTTCAAGAATCTAGACCGCGATAAGATCTTAGCTTAAAAAGAACGCATGGAAATAAGTAGTTACATTGCAAACCACACAATTATTTTGACAAAATTTTATACAGCAGAGATGATATACACCGCTAAATGATTTTAAACATAGAACCTACATAACATCAGCAGTACTTTCCAACTCCAATGATATGTAATGTAAAATTTTGTGTTTCTAAACAAATAACTGAAACGCTATAAGCTAATACAAAAAATCCGCGGCTAAAGTTAGAAGTTAGGATCAGTGACGAATTGGAGAAGTACATTACTACCAAGCAAGTAAGTCATATTGAATGGCGTGGATTCTTTTCCCTTATATCGTTTCTTGAAAGTAAATAAGTAAGACTGAATTAATTTCTTTACGTTTTTATAAGTATATAATTAAAATAGGTACACACTTGCAGCTATCATCATCTTAGGTGTTAATTGAAGTACAAGTTTATAATCTAATATAAGTAGTGTGACATCTTTACGTTGATTTTCAAGATCATGTAAACGTTGTAATTAAAAAAAATTAAAACTAAAAACCAATTTCAAAGAAATAGTGAGAATATAATCTAGATATCGACTTAACCCCATTGGAAAGCCCTCGTTTCCAACAAAAAAAATCTTAGACATCTGTCAGCGTGGGAAAAAATTATCAGTAAACATACATAAAATATATTCCAACAAATTGAGAAACTTTTCCTACCTTCTCTTACTCCTTCCTAATTTAAATGAGTTTGAATACCTTGTAAAACAATATAATGTAACAATTAATTTAATACGTCAGAATTATACCCCTCAGTCTGCAAATAGTCTTCTTTTAAACAAGACTTTCCTAAGCACGAATTAGACACAATAAGCGCACTTGTGAGGTAATGATAATGGTAATATCAGTTATTACAATCTTATGTCACTGTTTTCCAAAACTGATTTAAGTTCTGTGTCTTTATGTTCTATTTACCAAAATGTTGTTCCAACTTACACTTGCTAGCCACTACCTTTTCGTGCTTTTCGTGCACTTTGCGATGGTGACGAAAATAAGGAAAATGTTGACTTGGCCTATTTCCTTTACCAAATATACGCAAAAAAGAAAATCACTCAGCCATACAGCAACCTAACGTTGTCCGATGTCACGCTAATATACTTGCTTGGATGCGGTATCAGAGCGTAGAGAACAATCAGCACACATCCGGGCTCGAAAAAGAAAACGTTATTAGAACATATGTCTTTTTTTACTTTCGTCGAAAATTCGTCACAAATTGATTGTAGCGTGTTAATATTATGTTGTTGTTAATTGAATAATTTATGAGAGTAACTCCCTTCCAAAGAAGACACGATTTCGAAATATTTTTAAATTTATCAGACATACGGGTTTTCTCACTATTTATTCCATTGGTATCGGCGGGTATCGAACATGGCTAGCTCGCTTTCTGTGAAATTTACAACGAGGAGCTGAACGTTCGTTACTACTGCTTTAGCTTATCTCCGGGCACTGTAGGAAAACATCGTGACGAATCCATCTCGCCTGTCTAAGAAATAAAATATATCTAAGGCAAGTTAAAGTCCGCTATTACACACTGAGCATTAGCTGCTCTCTAACTCTTTTAAAACAAGGCGGAAGCCTGTGCTTAAGTAGTAAATATTTAGGCTGCGATTATACGACCTCGACTCTTTCTATGTGTACTGCAAAGGAGTGTAATAATTTGCCATGCGTCTATCTTTCAGTCCGAATACAATCTTCAAGGCAAGAGTGAATAGGCTTTTGTTACATTAAGGCGATTTACCATCTAAGGCTGAATCACCACATCACCAGGTGAGATTGTGGTCAAGCCTTATAATAAGTGAAAAAATGGATAAAATCCAAGTTCATAGACAAAGCTGTACTTGATTGATTTGTTTATTAGGAAAGTATATTAATACTTTACTATTATACAATAGTTATTTCATAATTATTAAGATGAGAATGTTTGTAAGAAATTTACTAATTGATAGGACTCTTTTCCTGATTAAGAGTCTGTCTAATAGGTTACCTATTTCAGCCTTCCAATAGCAGTGCTTGCACCGCTGTGTTCAGGTACAAAGAGAATAGAGAGTCCGTAAAGAGAGACAGTATACAGTGGACCCCCAGTAATCCGGACCCTGTCTAATCCGGCATCTATTGTAATCCGACATGGTCTATTATTATTTATTGAATAATTAAAAATATTTATAAATAAATATTTTCATGCTTCTTAAATTCATCGATTAATAATTTTTGATTATTTTAGTATGTGCATTTGTTTGTACACAATTATTTCCTAATGTAAAGTTATTGCATATTTTTTGTAAGTTCTATAGCATTAATGACGTTAATTTTATGATCAAACGTAATTTCTCTATTGTGTTGCTTAATTTACTAAATTTGACATACATAATGAAGAAGTATGATTTGTGCTTGAGAGTACTACATATACATACGTATATAACATATAGAATCTTATCATCGGATCTGTAATTTGTCGAATTACGAGGTACTCTTTTGTAAGAAAATCCGGACTATAGGTGGTCTCAGTAGTACTCTATAATCCGACAAATTAGATGTCGGACACTGCCCAACAAAATGTTTGTCGGATTACCGGGGGACACTGTAATAACAGGCTGTGAAGCATTTTTTCTTAGGTTACAATCTGTATCTTTCTTTATCTTAAATTGGCTGCAGATATCTATGGGCTGCAGTTGACCACTTACCATAAAGTTGACTGTAAGTTTCTTACAGATTTCAAAAATGAGGATGTATTCAATTCGACTGTACGTTTTTTCTTCAGAACTTTTCTCTGGGTGAACTGATTTTGATGATTTCTTATTTTATATCTGAAAGCTGTTACTTTTCGTGTGGTTCCATATAAATTTAATCAAGATATGACTAGTAGTTTTTGAGTTATCTTTAATAATGCGTATTCAATTTACTTTTGTTCTCATTTTAATTACATTGAAGTCATTTGCACATAATTTTTAATTTCACACTTGTTTCTCACTTCAGTTTTATATTAAAAATTAAGAAAATGATAGTAATCGTCTAACTTAATTTCAACATTCAAAACGTTTTACTGACAAAAATAATTTTACTCTATTAAAAAAATTTAAGTTTGTCATTTCAACCAAATTAGAACTATTTTTAAAACTCTTACAAACTACGTAGGGTATCAATGCTCTGGTTTGTAATTCAATTGATAGCAATAAGTGTATAAATTAATTCCTAACAAGGCGGTGTAGGCAATTACTGATACATTGACCCCAATAACTCAACACTTCAATGACGAGATTAGGGTCAATATTGAATTGAAAGTTGCATCGATGTTTTGGACACCAATTCTATATTTGGATGTTACAAGTGAGATTAAGGCAGATTGGGGCCTCATCTTAGTAACAATGATCGCCATCCCAGTGAAAGTTCGATACGAGAAAATTTAGCTTGATATTTATTCTCGACAGTCTCATGAAAGGTGCCATTTTTAATATTTTCCCTCATTGTTTCATGAGTTTGATTATCGAGTTTGATTGTTTATAAAGGAATATTAACCTTAGAAGGGATAAGAATATGTCTTACTGCTGGCTTCGTTCCAATCTGCACCTAATACTACTGAAGTTCATTGGCCTCCGTAGTATTTACTTTACTCAACATCTATATAAGGTAAATTAAATCGTTATCATTTTAACGCACACATTTTTCTTGTATGTACTCTTTTAAATTATTTATTTTACTGTTAATTATCAAATCAGTATAACTTAAGATCTTAAAATTACATGATACAGATGAAGCAAAGCTAAAAATGCATAATCAAGATAAGACGATCTCTATATAAAGAATGATTTTTAACAGTGTGTAAAAACAACCAAAATGCGGATGAACTTGCTAAAGATCTACCTCCGACATAAAATTAACAATTAAATTCTAATTACTAACGTCTAAAATAACCACCAACTTATCTCACTCTCCTTTTACGATATTAACGGAACATCATGGCGCCTGCCCCGTGCGTAATTGGATACTAGAATTTATTACCAGTTCAACTATAATTACTTTTTCTCGGAACTAGAGTTTGAAATCTGTCTTGATATCGACCGAGTGGGAAGTTCTCGTAATAATGCATTAGCAAAACAAGCTTAAAATCACTGACCATTGTTTAAAACATATAATGTAATTTATATTTGATAACATCTATTTAAGTGTGTTCAGTTTTGATCAAATATCTCTATCGTATTCTGTTTGATACATTGCACGGAACTGTCACAATTATTTCTAGATCACAAGACTCCTATATAAGGTATATTATTTTAGAAACAAATATCTGACTTACGCTTATTCTATAATTATTATTACATCTTCTCATAAGTCCCTGCTGACCACAGTTCTCCGCCAAGCAGTGCCACAAAGTACGGTTCTGAGCCACCTGCTTAAGTGGTCGAAGTTGTCACTCCATTTAGCTACTTTTTTATAGGAAAGGGGACAAACGAGCATACGGCTCACCTGATGGTTAGTGATTACCGCCGCCCATGAACCATTGCAACACCAAGGGAATTGCAGATGCGTCACCGGCCTTTATAAAGGATAACGCACCGTTCTTGAAGGTCTCCTAATCGTATCTGTACGGAAAAATCTGGTGGTAGTTTATTCGATGAGGAAGTTGTTCCAGGAAAAAAACTTCATTATTCATTTTATTTTACTTACTGCAGCTAATTATCCAATAACTTTAAGAATTTAACTGTGAAGTTAATGGCTTATTGTGAAATATTTCACATTATAATCCTAAACCAGATTCTATTTAGTCTGTAAACAGGTAATGATGGTCATTTCTTTTAGTACTAAAAGATTATTACTTAAGTATTTTCGGGTTAACGTCCCGTTCCAGGGAACGTATCTACCATGAATACTGAAGACTCCAGTGGAATTTAGGCTTCGTTGTCGTCGCATTACGCATTACGTTAGTGTTGTCAGACATCTAAATCAGAGATCGAACAGAGATCTAAATCACGGTATCAAAGTTTTAGAACCACACAGAGATCTAAATCACACTATCAAAGTTTTAGAATTTTTTTTTTGCGCCCGAAGCAAATATGGGCAACCCTCCGGAAAGCGGGGGATGGAGGCGGTGAATGCTCATAGCATACCACGCAGCCGGCTGCGTGGTTATGTGGAGACTTTTACCCACTAAACACCGCCTTTTAGGAAATGGCTTAACGATCTAACTAGAGATCTCTAAGCCATATACGAAGGCGACCCTCCTTGGCAGAAAGGAGGGCGCAAGTTTTAGAACCACTCCGATATAAATAGAATAACCTTCGTACACTGCCTTTTATTCCGTTAGCCCAGTCCCCGATGAAGATGTTAAAGCCAACATGTTAATAGCACTAACACCACTTAAAATAGATGCAACATGGAAAATTGGCGGGAAATATCCCTCTTTATTCCACGACCGATAAAACTATTAAAATTCTAATATCAGCAAAACCACTTAACGGTATCTATAATTTATTTTCCCTGGTTCAATATGACATTACGTTTTACAACTACCTCTTCTTACACCCGGATGTCTTCTATCATTAGAATAATCACTCTAGCTAAAATTGAATTTCTTTTCGTAATGCATTATCATAATTTTATTGCAGGCTTGGAATAAATAGACAATACTGTCAGTCAAAAGAATGGCGGCGCAACGTGCCTTACCGTTAGTGCTCTCAGCAGCATCTGATACGCCCAATAATTTTAATTGGTTTTACGATGAATTTAGGTCTGTCCATATATGTATATATATATATATATATATATATATATATATATATATATAAGTGTGTGTGTGTGTCTGTGATCGTATATCACCCTCTCTTATATAAAAAATTGCCTATAATTTTAATGTATACAATACGACACAAGCGAGTTTGCTCGTCTAATATAAGTTAATAAAAGCAAGCAGTTAATGTATTGAAAACTGAGTGATCGGAAATTAGTAATTTTAAACACGTTAGGAATAATCAAAATTTTCGTCGAAAACTAACTACAGTTGTTCTCATATTCTGTTCAAATTTTAATTTAGTAATAAATTATAAATTATTATTTTATATTAAACAATTAATATCTTTATCGTATAACTGTCATGTGGTGGCAGCCACACATAATAGAATCGGTTAGACTATCTCTTAGCGTAGTATTTTGGTGATGTTGGTTGTATAGCTTCGTGCGGCTTCTTGAACTTTATACAGCATCTCAGCAAAGTAAGAAAAACTTTTCGAAACTCGTTAAAAATAATTTTAGAGATACTGTTACAACTTTTTATAGAATTAAAGGTGACAAACGAGCACACAATTCACCTGAATGTAAGTGGATGTTGTGGCTCAAAGACACCTACATCTATCATCAATTTAGTATCGAAATAAAGATATGTTAGAACCTTAGAGGTCTAAAAACGAAAACCACGTTATATGTAGAAGGGCTCGCCGGTTTTCGTCAATCAACACACGGAATACAGCAGCAATATGCTACTGTTTAACGCTGGTATTCTGTGAGAGCGTTATCCTTTCTTTGGATTATACAATGGAGCAATAATGTCACTGATCCTGGGCTTGACACATCATCGATATTTGTAAGATAATTCATTGCTTGTATGGAAAATTCATGCCATGCAAATAACCTCATGAGCCCAATAAAAGGCAGTTATTTTGCTATTAAAAGCAGACACTTTTATTAATATGTGTAGATAATAAATAGATAAAAGCCTATTCGCGTAATACAATACGCGTAAAATATTCAATTACGTCATATTTTGTCAATAGTTTGTTCCGGATCGTTCAAAACAAATTATTGTAATCATCAATACTCAACGCAACTCGGATCAAACAACTGAATCGTTCATAATTGACACATGTCTATCCACTGCACAAGAGATTCCCAAAGCGTGCGCCGCGGCGCCCTGGTACGTCGTAGAAAGTAGAGGGCTTCGTAAGGCAGGCTCAAAATAAACCGGATTTTCAGCTCTTGCTCTAACAAAGAGCAAATATCGCTCAAAAATCACTGTGAAGCAAGAAATGAGAATAGCAATGTCAAGTCTTATACCAGGTTTTGAAAAAATGTGTTGCAATTGTGTTTTTTTTTTCTTGAATAATTATTGTATTCTTGTGTGTTATAAACATAAAATCTCAGCTTCATTTCAATATCATTCAAATTTTGTGCCTATCTACCTAGTATCACTGTTCCTTTCTTCTTTGTATATTGGCTGCCAAGGGAACTTCGTAACAGAATTGCTAAGTATTTTCCTGACCTACCTGAAAATTTGTCGGAACCACCAGCCAAAAGGTTCAATACCCAAAGAAGATGTTCAAGTTGCCCCAGGAACAAAGATCGTAAAACAAAATATACGTGTAAAAAATGTTATGTGCCAATATGTATGGAGCACACTGATTTTTTTGTCAAGACTGTGGTCGCTTGGACGACAATGATCTCAATTAAAATGTACCTCTATTGTGTTCAATTTATGTTAAATTATAAGGAAATATACTGTAGTTTGTTAATTAAACATGATTCTAATAATTGAACGTGCTATTTAAAATTAGCATATAAGAAAGTAACTGTTATGATAGGTGAATCACAGAAGTTGTGTTTTTTGTTCTTTTATAAAAATAAATATTTTATTACAATCGGTTGAGATCGGTTAAAAAGTATTTTAACCGAAATTTAACTTAAACCTAATCATTACAGTGTGTTTATAAATACCTAGTAATAAATTCACGAAAAACATAAAAAATATGTCAATTTTACTATTTTTTATATATATTATTTGGGGTTTGTTACACCCCACCTAGTATAGGACGAGACATTTAGTCACCTGGTGCACGGAGGGTTAATAGATGAGACTGCCAAAAGTAATGGCATTACAATTCTTCGCCTATAGCCTTACCATTGCAAACTTAATCCAATTGAATTGGTTTGGGCCCAAATAAAAAAATTATGTTGGTTCCAATAACTCCACGTTCAAAATGAGTGACATAAAAAATTATTAGAAGACGCAATAATATTAATAGACGCTAATCGTTGGAAGAAGTGCTGCGACCACGTGATACGCGAAGAAAATACCATGTGAAATTTGGATGACATCATGGAACTTGCAGAACAAAATTCTTTCATAATTAATGTAACTGGAGAATCTAGCGATACTGATTAGTGATTTAAGTAATTTTAAGAAAATTTGTTTCCATTAAACTTCATTAAATGTTTGAAAAAAAAAAGAAATTTTTACTCCACTGTGAATACACCTTTACCCTGTAGTTGCACTGATGACTCACTACTTTCTTAACGCGAACGGACTATAGCTACGGTTACGAGACGAAATATTAAACCTGCAAGTGAGACACGAAATAAAAAAGTTTGGGAACCCACGCTCTACACTATCTGGACGTTAATATGTTGGTATTCCGGTCTGATTGTGTTGTAATGTGCGTGTCTGGTAATGTACTGCCTTTAATGTTATCGCATTAGTAACACCAAGTATGCGATGTTTAGGAGTAAGTAGCTTTATAATATGAGCATGTAACACTCATCATCTCACTTATGATTCTTCTTCCTTTTTATGAATTGAAATATCTATATAACGATATATTTATGTGTTAATGTATATAATAAACACTGTTATTATATTAAATGTATGATGCTTTATATGCATCATTTTTATTCTCAGCCGGCACCAACAAAATTTTTAATTGCAATTTTAAGTAACCTTGTAAGGAAACCTTCATATCTGAGACATTAAAAAAATATTTTGAAGACATGTGAATTTCGTCAGTACGCATTGGAACAGTGCGGCGGACACAATCTTGCCCTAAACTCCTCTTGGAAATGAGAGGCGGTATTTTCCCAGGAGTGGGGTGTATACACAAGCAGTGACTTTACACTGCTAACTAAACAAATAAAATAGCTATTGAATTAGCCCTATCAATATTTAGATCCCCCACACCTATATCAATACCAAGACCAGAGACTACAAATTTGTAAACACTTTAAAATTGATTATACCGCTGTACCCTATAAATTATAACTCAGTTAAATTCCCCCCATTGACACGTGAATGTGCACTAGATTGCAATTTATTACTGCAAAAATATATACAATGTTTTATTAACAATAAACGAATTATCAACTTCCGTAGTTGTTTTAAAAACACTTTATTAATTATTATAGTTGAATGAATGCGGGTTTAAGCAAGCCCTATAATCATTTTATTAATTAAGTTACAACTTGTGTCACCATGGGAAAGACCGCAAAATATTTTTTTTACAAATGGTCCACCCAATGATGACGAATTATTACAGCCTATGGCGTTTCTGCCAAGCTTAATCAAACAAGATCACAGGTTGTCATACTTGAAGATTTATTTTATAGAATAAGGGTCACAAACGAGTAGGTATACAGTCCACCCGATGGTAAGTTATGGTTTCAACTTTACACGGTAGAGCTAACTTGCAGCTACGTTATGGTTGGATCACGAATAGGTCGGGTTGCCGGGCAGTACCACGCCCTCGCAGAATACCAGCGTGAAATGGCATTAACCTGCTGCGTTTCGTGACGTGAGTGTAACTAACGTAGACCTATTTTACTAGTAACGTAGCCTTCTATCTGGTGAGGGGTGGCAACGCATCAAAATTTTGAAAGACGGAAGAAAAGTAGAAAACATTTATTTTAGCACATTATGAAAACGCAATATTGTACAAAATATTTTGAAATACTAATCTTGCCTCGTAACGTATAAATGTTATAGTATATTGGTTTAGATGCATGATGTTTTAATTTAGCATAGCAGTCCTAGAATAGGACATAAGCTACTTTTTATAGCAATTAGTTCTTAAGTCGTAATTTACCGGCAAACTGCAGCTTTATTATGATTGTAGCACGAATGGGTCGGCTCTACCTGGGAAGGACCACTCTCGCATCATCAGCGTAAAATAGCAGATTAATTGTGCTGCGTTTCGTATAGTCAGTGTAGAGAACCGGATACCCTTTTTATTGGAAACGAGGAATTCCACCTTAGTTCTTGCATCTGCATTTTGAATCTTAATTGAAGATAGATGTAAGTGTCTATGGGCCACAGTAACCACTTACCATGAGGTGAACTCTGTGCTTGTTTGTCACCCTTATTCTATAAAAGAAAAACGTTACGTTAGTAAAAACGTTAGTAAAAACGTTAACCAATCCTTATGCGAATAATCAGTAAATTCCAGCTTCAACATCCTTTGCCAAGAGGATTTACCATGATGTGTCCGTTTTTGGCACGATGCCGACCCAGGAGTGAAAGTATCATCTGCGCTCCACGTGACCGGAGTACTAAAAGACAGACTGATGAATAACACAAATTACATACTTTCTTTCCTAGAGTATAGGGTGAGGCTGTTTGATACTCGTATCGTCAGTTCAATCCGTTCTCAAATAAATGGTAGTTTTATAGATAGAAGTTATCTTAAAGTAGATATGTAGTAAACGATGTTTTTAACCAACCCCAAAATAAAAGGAGGTTTACGATTCAGCTTTTTGTGTTTTCTTTGCGATATCTTCATCGACTGTGAACCGATTTTGATGATTCTTTTCTTATAGTAGTCCGATATTACTTAGGCAAAAAGTGCATCACCTCGGGTGATAAAATAGGCTTATGTTCAGCAATGAACTTGTGAAGGACTGTAATGATGATGATGATGAAGCAATAATTTGATTATTAAGGAGAGCATGTTACTACATATCTATGAAATTTTAATTTATAGATTCTATTATGTAATGTAGAAGCGAGTGTAAGAATATTCACTACCTAATGGATGACGTGGATGTCGTAAAAGGTAACAGAGGGAAACAGATTAAGATCAGGAGATGGGCGGCAGCATCTTCTTAATAACAACTAAAAAGCTGCGGTTATTACCGGTATATACCATATGAGATAAATGAAAAGCCACGTGCTCGGAAGGAAAACAACGTGAGGAAACCTGCATGTCTGGGAAATAAGAAAAAAATATTTCGAAGACATATGCGAGTTTGCCAACACGCATTAGGGCAGCGCGGCGGACACTTCCTTGCCCTAAAACCACCTCAGAAATGAGGGCTTGTGCCCAGCAGTGGGACGAATATGGGCTAAAACTTTACTTTACTTACTTTTACCATATAAGATAATCAATGCTTGACCTATAGTCAGCAAATTGATTCAATAAGTATAATAAATCTTAGCTTTAATGCTAATTAGTGAATTGCTCTCAATCCTTCTAGATTTCAAGTGTATTTCTATTTTTACACTCATCTGTTCGGATTTACAGCGAGACATCGCATTTTGGTTAAAGTTTTATACTATATACATACTTTATACTATATAACACTACTTACATAGAGATAAGAATCTGTTAATAAAAAAATCTTCACTTAATGATTGACTTCTACATTAAGTAAATTATTATATAAATAACAAAACAAGACATACAACGAACCTAGAGTCCTGCTTATCCTACCGATTAAGCTTCATAAAAGAGCTTAAAATAACTTAAAACTGATAAAATCGACTTTAACTTGACAATTAATTTAATATTCTGAAATCAGTGAAAGGAATATAAAAATTGTATTTACGTAACACTATTATGGCTTTGTGGTGCAGTAACTTTGCAATAAGCTTCGGCGCTGAGAGCCGCGGATTCGACTCCCGCACGGAAAAAGTATTTGTATGGACTATAAATAATTTTTCTAGTCTGGATGTTTGTCCTCGTGTAATTTATGTGTGTAAACTGTCTCCACGATACAGGAAAAAATCCTAACATAAAGCAAAAAAAAAAGTTTAAACACCAGGTGGTAGCGGCGTTTGAGAATCCATCACACTGATTAATTCCATACAGAATCAGTTCATAAGGAGAAATGGGAAAGAAGTTATGGGAATAAACGCAACATCTGGCTTGGCTGGCTTCAGATAGATATTGGTGTACTCGTAACACGACGCGTGCAAGCAGTAGAGTGAGGTGTAAGAGGAATTTAATATTGATAACGATTTTTTAATAGAATAAGTGCAATAAACGCCCACATATTCCAGCTGATGGTAAGTGTATCTATATATATATATATATATATATATATATATATATATATATATATATAAAAAAAAATTTGACTATGAATCAAAATGCGGATGCGTTGTCCCCCCTGAGAACTAAGATGGAATACCTCGTTTGCATTAAACTCGGGTTACACTCACCATACATACAAAACATTATATCATAAAATATTAATAATTATTATTTTACGTTGGTGTTCGAATAATTTAGCAGCAGCATGCCACTGCCACAAGTAAATCAATGATATTGCCATTAAATTACTTCAGAATGGTCCAGTCCAATCTCAAGTAATTTTCAAAAAAATAAATAAAAAATATCTACTAACTTACACCAAAGTCAATAATCAATTACAGCAACGTAGCTGATATACAGGGTTCAGACCGCAGAGGCCGGCGCTTGTACGATCTGAACAATAAATTACACGCAACAACGATCATCTATGGCAGTTAGCGAGACCAGACTACCGCATTGTGATCTCCTACGTGTTGCATTCATCGTTTTTTACAATATCGAGAGCTAAATTTAATAACAAATAATTGCAACTCAATAATAATAAACGTTAAATACAAGTGCTTAATAAACAATAGCTTAAAGGATTTTTCGTAGAAAATGACAGCTTTGTCCTTATTCTTGAAAATAAGCACACTTCCATTATGCACATACCTATTCAGTGGCAGAGGATAATTGAAACAGGAGATGTGAAGCAGCATCTTCCTGATAACAACGTAATATTAATAGAATATGGAAGAACAAAGAACACTTTGACAAATATTGCAACTATGGCGAATTTTTCTCGTATAATTACTAATTTATCTCGTGGATATTTTATTAGATGTAATAATGATGATGTCGTAATATGTAGATTGCTAGTACCTTATCTGGTGGTCAGCTGGATTTCCAACGTGTTGGTGAGGTTGAAATTTTTTTGAAGAAGTGATTCCATTTCTCATTAGTGATCGCTACCAAGCTATTTCTAATTTTTTTTGTGTTGTTAATTGTAACATACTTGATTGTAAGCTGTTATTTAAAAAAAATAGTCTCGCTGAATTTTTGTCGGTTCTTCCCAGGACAGAGGCTTTTTTCCGCACTAGTGGTAAATTAAAAATAATAAGATTTTCAATAAGTATTCTTTATAATATATATTGATTAAAAAAGTTTTTTTTTGTTTCTGTTTCATTTACCACCAGTCATAAAGATATTCCGGCTAAAAATGCTAAATCTTGGTACCCCCGCTAGGTGACGTTATAACCATCATGTAGAATATTAGATATGGACCAGCGAAAGGCGCACAAAGACGGGTACTATCGCCAATGCGACAGCCTGGCAATTTATAACGAATTTTTGATCTATTTAACAATTAACAACAGTAGTTACTAGTACCAATTTATGGTAGTAAGTTTGTTTATGTATCTAATATCTTGACTACAGCTCGCGAAACGCGGTATCAATTCTTGAAAGGAATTCCTCTTTATTAGTGGTAGAACAACTGCAGCTATATTGTGGTTCTAGCGCGACTGGGTAGGCTCAATCGCGATAGGACCACGCTCTTACAGAATATTTTTTTTGATTTTGTATGGTGAGTGTTGAGAAACGAAGACCCTCTTTACTGGAAACGAAACAATCCATCTTAGTCTTCAGGGGTGACATCGCATCTGCCTTTTGATTCTTAATTGAGGATTAATGTAGATGTCTATAGATCACAGCATCCACTTACCATCAGTTGGACCATATGCTCGTTTGTCACCCTCACCTCTATATATAAAAATCATTTCCTGGCCGTTAGTCTCGCTAAAACTCAATGCTTTAGATTTACATTTGGTCTCGGAAGATATCGCCGAAATCGCCCGGCTGTAAATTACTGCAGCTTAAGTACGTTAAACGACTATACGATACTAGAGAAATGACCAGTACGAAGATAGAGCTTTTTATAGAAATATACTCTCACCAAATTTCTTTTAAATTTAAGTGACAAATAAAATCAAAGTCCCCTCGCTGATATGTGGTTGATGCAGCCCATGGACACCAGCCACTTACTTTTTACACAAAAAACATACTATTTCGTAGACAAAAATTAGTAATAGCAGCAAAAAGCAACAACAACACAAAAAAAGTCATTTCTGAAGACTCGCACGGCTATACAGTCTCTATATCCTTCAGAACTGAACACAGGAGCCCACGCACTGCTGTTAGGTATCAGAAACGGGTAACAAAGTGATTCTTACCCAGACGGACTTCTAGAAAGAAATAGTGCCATATTGATCAATGCGAAGTTAATATATTAATGCGAAGGTTCTTTCGCCATTTCAGAGAAAGAGATTGACTGTTCAGAGAAACCTCACACGCCCACAAACATACACACACGAAATTATATTTTCCTACGTCGAAACAAAAAGTTTATTTTCATTTCACTAGATGAGATTTTACCTAAATTTCAATAGGTATGACCCCTTTCAACGAATAATATATAGTATTAACTTAATTTATTTCAATCGTGAAAAATACGATAATATTCTCTGCATTCTATCAGCATTATTCTTTGCCTTAATATAGCCAAAACTAAGGCGTATTGTTTCATATATTTTTTCAATTTCCTTTTTAGTTGTATGTATGAATGTATATCCACTTAAAGGCCTGTCCAGGGATAACTAGCAGAAAAAGCCATCAGGTGTTAATTCCGCCATTTTAACCTTTGCAATTTGCAATAAAGAAAAACAAACAAATAAATATATAAATTGAAATTTGCTTTTCGGTCAAATTGTTCAAAATCGTTCATAAATTAATTAAAACAAAAATAAAAAAATATTAATCGAAAATATTATGTAATTAGCCTAAGGTTTTCTGAAAAGAGAGAACAGAGCTGTTTTCAGTTTTCATTTTTATACAAGGAAAAGGATAATCGAGACATAGACACAGTCAATCTGATGGTAAACCACGTGACTACAGAAATAGTAATAATATTACAATTTCTGTGCAAGTGACCCATTTATACCTTTATCTGCCAACAATTGGGAATCAAAATGCAGATGCGCTGTCATCCCTAAAGATTAAGATGGAATACCGCGTTACCACTAAAAAAGGATCCCCGGCTCTCTGCATTCAGCATTCAAAACCCAGCAGCATTATCCTGCTATTTTACGCTAGTATACTGTGAGAAAGAAAAAGGGATAGATCTATGTTTAGAAGTGTAAGCTCAGCTGTTTTAATTTTAACAAAATTATTGTTAGGGATACATAATTGTCTCATTTTTTTATTCTTGAAAATGTAACAACAAAGTTATAGATTTGTCAGGTCGTCTGCCTTCTGTTTAGTGATATTTACTTACAGCCTGATAAGGGCATTACAATATCTATGGAAATACAGCTACTAGTTAATGACTCGAAGCTCACCGCCATTAAACTGGTTTGAGCTTTGAGGAATTAAATTTAAAAATAGAGCTTGGTTTAATTTTATCCCGTATTAAAAAGGAAAACTTTTATCAAATACTTAAAGGACTAACATATTTTTTCTTTTTTTCTTTGGTGTCGGGTTAATTGTAAGTTTAAAAGTGAAATTTAAAAGGAATGACAACATAAGTTTTGAAGACATTCCAGATTCAAATTCATTGATAATTTTTTATAAAAACTTAAAAATAAATAATTGCTATTTCTGAATTAAAAACTTACTCGAACTTTATTCCGAAGCACACGCGTGTTCACTGCACTTTGTCTGACAACTTTGAGTTTTGTAGTCGTAACGTCGGATCGAACCGGTCATAGACGCGCGTCCTCGTTGACGATCACAGCGCGACTGAACTTGGGACCATCGCCACCAGCTAATATATCTCGTATACTAGTTTCCATCGTCTTTCACTGGTAGCCGCGGGCCACGAGCGCTTTCTGGGTTAATGAGGAGTCCGATACAGAGGCATTACTCTCCGTTTTCTAAGCATTTTCGAATGACGCGCGCTGTGTTCCGAGCGGGCCGGTTTCATTAATGCCTCCGTTGTTATGCTGTCCTGGTACTTCGTCGGATTGCGACTTTTTTTAGAATAAAAAGTCAATGTGAACTTGTAAGTTTTTTTTATAGTGTAAAGGTGGCAAACGAGCACAGTCCACCTGATGGTGATTGTTGCCATAACTATCCCCGATAAGAATCAAAATGCAGATGCGTTGTTACCCGTGAGGACTAAGATAGAATGCCTCATTTCCAGTATCAAACGAAATACATCAGCGTTAAGCAGCTATTTGACGCTGGTATTCGAGAGCGTGGTCCTACCTCATTCGAGTCGACCTATTCGTGCTACAACTATACCAATAATATAGCTGCAGCTTGGCTCTACCACATTAAAAGTTTGACATTCAAAAAAAAATAAAGCTAAAGACTGAGTTAAAGCAGATATTATCGCAATCTGTAAAAATGACTACAGAGCATAGCAGCTTCTGTCGTTTTTCTTAATCGTCACTCATGGTTGTTTGACTGGCGATCACAGTAGTAGACGCCTTTGTTTCTCTTCGTCACAGGTCTTGGCCTTTTACTTCTGGTTTGAACGGGAAATTTACGTCTTGTCTGACCGTGCAGTGGTGGTGTAAGAATATCCACTATCCCATATCATCCCGTGGGTGTCAAAAGAGGCGACAGAGGGAAACAAATCAGGAGATGAGCAGCAGCGTCTTCCTATGGCAAATATCCCCCCTATGTGGCAATACATAGGGAAGATCTATGTTCAGCAGTGAACTATAACAGGCTGTAACGATAACGGTTACGTTAAACGAGATGGTTTTTAAACATTTCGAACGCGAAGAAATGTTGAACTTTACTACTTCACAAGGTCATATCACCCGCTTTTATTAAATTATATACATAATGATTTCTTAAATTTACGCGAACACTACACATTGAATAAAACTAAATTTACGGATTCTATCGCGTGTATTTAATTGATTTTACTTATTTTTAATTCCCGACATTTCGGGTGTTTTACAGCAACCATGGTCACGGGGGGACTGAGATGTTTGACGTCCCAATATCATTGTTAACCCGGCTACCTTCAGTTTTTGCATATTAATTTTTGGTCCGATTTACGCAAAACGAACTTACAGTATCTTGAAGTCTTGCAGTGGATAGGATAGGATACCAAGCAGATGGCAGCACCCAACCATCTTCTTTATTAAAATTAGGATGTTTTTTAATTTCAATAGCCTCGCGTATCATACTTAGTAGGAATCGGGGTTCTTTTGCGAGTATTTGTGGTTTATCAAATCTGATGTAATGGTGGGAACGATCTTGAACATGTTCACAGACTGCAGACTTCCCGGAGCGTCGGTGCTTCACGTCAGCTAAATGTTCTTTCACGCGGGTTTTTATGGATCTTTTTGGATTGGATTGGATCATAGGTCAAACAAAAAGATCCATAAAAAATTAATATTCAAAAACTGAAGGTAGCCTGGCTAACAATGACATTGGGACGTCAAACATCTCAGTCCTCCCCCCCGTGACCATGGTTGCTGGAAAAGCACCCGAAACGTCGGGATTTAAAAATAAGTAAAATCAGTTAAATAAACGCGATAGAATCCGTAATGTTGGTTTTATTCAATAAATTATATACATTTTTACCGCACTATTACGTGAAGAAAAACACATTAAAATTAAAAAGAAACGTTGATGAATAAAACTGATGCACTTATAAAAACTTTGCAATACTTTTTTATAGGATAATGGTGACAAACGGGCACACAGTCCACGTGATGGTAAGTGATTGCTGCGGCCCATAGATATCTACATCTATCCTCGATTTCAAATCAAAATGCAGATGCGTTGTCACCAGTGAGGAATAAGATGTAATGTATCGTTTCCAATAAAAAAAGGTCTCCAGTTCGCTACTCATCATACGAAACACAGCAGCGTTTAGCTGCTATTTTACGCTGGTATTCTGTGAGAGCGTGGTCCTTCCCCGGTCAAGCCGACTCATTCGTGCTACAACTATACTACTAATATAGCTGCAGAGTGGCTCTACCACGTAAAAATATATTTTATTATAAATATATATTTTTTAAACTATTACAAGCTAGTGCTGTACTACTACGCTACTGGAAGTAATGTAGTTGATGGTTGTAAGGCGTGCTGACTAAGCAAAACAAAGACATACTCACTATTGTCTTAAAGACGCTCACATTGAAATCGGATGGGAAGACAAATGCCGGCAAACTGTCACTCCTTTGCCTTTCGTTAGCCACTAGGGGCGATGTAAGAATATTGATTACCCCATATCGTATTGTGGCTATCGTAAGAGGCAACAAAGAGAAATTTAAACAGCAGATACTTTAGCTCTTCCCGACAATAGCCCAAAATAATAAAAATTGCAGTTTATAAGAAGCCTGATAAGCAAATCCTCATCTTTGATGCAATGCATTAGGGAGCCTGTGTTCAAGAATGAACTGTTATGGGCTGCAATGGATGACTGGACTATTAACATTCATGAAGTAAGTAAGAAGGTCATATCTTTAAGATGGTAGCTTTATGTGGTAGAGCCACTCTATATGTTAAGGTTGTAGCACAAATGGGTCGGCTCGGCCTGGATAAGACCACGCTCTCACAGAATACCAGCGAAAAATAACAGTTTATTTTTGCTGTGTTTCGTATGGTGAGAATAGAAATTCGGAGACACTTTTTACTGGAAACAAGACATTTCATCATACTCCACAGGGGTGACAACGAATTTGCATTTTGATTTTTATTAGAAGGTAAATGTAGACATGTATGAACCATAGCATCAATTTACCATCAAGTGGGCTGTGCGCTCGTTTGCCACCCCATTTTAAAAAAGATAAAATTTAACCAAACAGACTTCTAGAAAGAAATGGAATGGTGTGTACAGGCGCCATAAAAATACTCCTGATAACTACTTGACGGTTCCGTTGAAAAGGGGCTTAGCGATTAGTCCCAGCGCTAAGGGTCACGGAACAAATCCCGCACGGAACAAGAATTTGTATAGCCTACAAATAATTGTTCCGGGCGTTGGTGTTTGTCCTTGTAAAATTTATGTATTTTAACTACCCCCACCATACAGGAGAAAACTATATTGTGGGGGTCACGTTTGCTAAAATACAAAAAAAGAAAAAATAATCAACTGAAAAAAATAAAAAAAACTGTAGTTACCAATCCACCTAAGAACCGTGGCAACTGTTGCAAAATCATCCAGTATCAAGTATGACGGATTCTGAAACAAAATAGAAATCCCAAATTCTTATATAATAAAAGAGACACGTGTTTTAAAAATAATATTTTAAAAGAGGTATCGAAATCTCGCTTAGGATGGTTACCATGCTTAGGATCGTCATCGTAATGAAAGGACCTGTCGACCTGCAGTAGTTTTATCGTAGCGGTCTGCAGATGCCCACAGAAGTCAGATTATGTCAGTCAAATATTTGTTGGCAAAGTATATAACCACCAGTACGTTTCTCGGAGAGTGGAGAGCTGTTACTAAATTAAACACAACCAACATAATTAAAGCCATTATAACTTTTGTTTAACAAAATGGTCATAGATAAAACTACTCATATTATATTTAATAACAACTTACACTCACATAGAATAATTGTAAATAAAAAACTTAAAAGTACGAAGGTTTGAAGGCAATTTCCTGTGATAAAATTTATTCTTACAGTAATATTTAGTGCGATGTATAACGCATTAAAATTTTTACGGCGATCAGGGGCTCGATTAGATAAAAAATCAAATAGAATATAACGACATAATAAAATATATCTATTTACTTAACTCTCATAAACACAGTGAGTTTATAAGAGTTGTGGTTGTGAGATTTTCTAAAAATAAGCATTCCAACGATTGTTTTTAAGTATAAATTGCTTTAGCTCATAGTCAATTGCTTTTCTTTTATGATTCTAGCAAATTGGCTCCTACAATAAAGAAAAAAACCAATATTCTTCAATTAGTAGTCGTTAAACTTAAAAAAATGATATAACATTAAGTATCTTGTTATGTGAACATCCCACTACCACTATCCCAGTATTTAAAAAGTAATGGTAGACGAACCGATGATCCCGATCCATCCACTTTTGGTTTTAAAGTCATATTGGGAAGATAAAGATAAAGATATATATTTTGCATAACTGTGAACAATATGCTTTTAATACATATAGTTTCCGGCTCAACAGTCTACACATTTTGGATATGCAACAAGAAAGAAAATAAATTTAAAACTTACTACTTATTTACATTAATTTTACTGAAAACTCATTAAGATTGTAAAAACATTTTCAGTTAACAATTTCTTTAATTTTGTTTTGAACATATTTCCATTTAATTGTTTAATAGTTGGCGGTAACTGGTTGTATACACGAATAGCAGTAACATAGGTACATTTGTAATAAAATGTTTTTAATAATAAGTAAGTTTATATTATATTTATATTGTTTGCGAATGTTTTCCTTTGAATCAGATTTCAAATTAAAATATTGCATATTGTTTTCATTCCAGGATAAAGATTCCAGTCAGAGTTAGGAAACCATTTGTTCTGAAAATATCTCTTCACGATTCGGTACTATGCATGTTATATATTGTTCTAAGACATTTTTTTTTTTTTGGAGAACGATTGTGGATTGTATATCTGTTGAGTTTCTCCAGTATATGATACCATAAGTTAGGAGTGGATAAACGATTCCAAAATAGGCATTTCTAGTGACATTCATATTTGTAGTCTCTGCCAGGATGGACAGTGCGTAACATGCACTGAATATATTTTTATTTATTTTTTCAATATGTGCCTTCTAGTATAGATGTTGATTTATTTAGACTCCGAGAAAATTTATGTTCTTTACTTCTTGATCGCTATATCCGGCTCGGTTATATTTAGTTTAGCAGGTATACTTTTGTAATTTCTGTATTGTACGATTTTGGTTTTTGACAGGTTTACTTTTAAGTTTATTGACTGCAGAAAGTCAGTAACTGTTTTCAATATTTTGTTTATTTCATTTTCATAATCATAATCATTTAACTCATCATTAGAAATAAATATAGTTGCATCATCAGCATACATTATATGGTATGGTGGCTAATAATATTTGGGAGATCGTTAATATATAATAGGAATTAATAGAGGTCCAATATGCTGCCTCGGAGTACACCTTTTAGTAGTATTACCTTTTCAAATTTAGATTTTACTACCTCAACCATTTTTGTAGATTCATTATATATCTCAATAACAGATTGCATTCTATTATTCAAAAAATCTGTTAATATAAGTGTCTCTCTTTCTCTTATTCCTATGTCTTATCTAACTAAATATCATATTTTATACCGTCAAATGTTTTTGATATATCAATAAAAAGAGCAAAACATTGTTTAGTATCATTGTTTTTATGCCAAATGGTATTAAATTTTTATATATTGTCTGAGATGTAGTTGTATTCTTTTGAAATCCATATTGTTTTCCATTTAAATTGTTATTAATTTTCAAAAACTTTGTGATTCTGACATATATTACTTTTTGAAATATTTAAGACTAGCTGTTACCCCCGGCTTCGCCCGCATGGTCACTGGGAAATGAACTATCCATTGCTTTTTGAATTGAAAGAAAACTGAGTTCAAATGGCTGCATCTCTGACATAAAGACAAATCTATATGTCAGAGATGCAGCCATTAAAATGAAACTGAGCAAAATTGATTCGTCAGCCTATTTAAATGTTTTGAAACGCAGCGTATACATGCTTTTGCTTTCACATGCTTCTCTATAAGTTGCGCATTCCTGGCCGTTGACAGTTTTAAGGTCTTTATATCCTGTAGGACCCCGAACATGGTGCAGCAGCAATCGTAAACAGAAACATTCAAAATTAGTTACATGGACGGTATACACACGAACAAGGGCATCTGATGACTTTACACCGGGCCAATTTGCAACAGGCGCGCCTTGAATACGGCATTTCCAATCCTTTCTAGATGTGTTCCAAGTATAATAGCGGGGGACTTCAGAATATAACAACGTTTTTGCAAAGGGGTCGGTTTGAAAAAGTTGAAAGAAGGCTGTTAGTGTAGTTTTTGGCGGTGATGCAATTCTTTCTTGGAAATTTCTTTCGGTGAAATATACACGCTCTCCATTTTCTAAGTGCACAGCAAGGTGAGTAACTGTTGGGTGCCTTTCGTGTAAAGGAAAGCCAAGGAGACGCCACGCTGCCTCGTTGCTGCTGACATAACGCCCTGCTTGAAAGGTCTGTACTTCATTAACGGGATTTGCCTCACCTTCACTCCTGAGATTAAATATTGCTTGGTCGCTTCCTTTATTTATGTACTTACAGATATACTTGATTGCGCGGACAGAGTTAAATGCTTCTACATTAATGTGGGCATTAAACATTTTACGTAGAATGGGCGAATACGGGACAATCCAGCTGTTATCTAAGGTTTCAAACGCTCGAGAGCGAGATTTAATTGTAACTTTCCTGCCACCATCTTCGGGAGCTCTGCGTCTGTATAAAGGGTAGCCATTGTCATTGTACACTGTTTCTTTTAATAGCTGTTTAGGGCATTTCTTTGTACATTTTCCTTCTTTCATACATGGCGATATTGAATTTCGTGCTCCACATGGACCGTGAATCATATTTCGGACGATGGTATCATACAATTGTTTATCTTGCTCAGGATCCGGAATCTCGGCGCTTATTACGTCGTTTATTTGGCTGGGCCGCAACTTCTCTTTAAGCCATATTAGAATGTGGGCATGCGGTAATCCTCTTTTTTGCCATTCAATTGAATACATGAAGCACTGCACCTCTCCGAAAATTTACCCTTTGTTAATTACATACATAAATTTTTGTACTTTTAATCTAAATACTCTAGCAACTAAATCGTGTCTGTTAGTACTTTTTTGGCCCGGCATTAGCTCCTCGGTTATTTCTTTCCACGTGGGATTGCAAGTAAAAGTAACAAAAAGATCAGGTCTTCCGTAAGTTCGTACATAGGCGAATGCGTCTTGTGTGTACTCATGTAGGTAGCGGAGATTGTTAACGAATGATGAGGGCAGAATTACCATTTTACCTAAATCTCTGGCTTTACATTGGCATCGCTAGAAACTGCATCTTGTAAGTATATATAATTCTCAAAGCGCAACTTTTTTCGATTTAAAGATATATAACGGAGATGTTCACTTTCTACCTTCACATACATGTCTACCAAAAATTGATGAAATGATTGTCTACACCGGGCTAAGAGGTTAAAATCATTTTCTCGCAACATCATATGATACGCATAAAAATCCATACATGATACTTATTTGTTCGGAGTAGGCTCCTTTCTGACCGGGTTAATAAGTGGAATTTGAAAATGATAACCCTCTTGTCCTTTGCAATAAATCAATGGGTGTTGCAGTGCGTCATAAAACTTATGTGTATCGGCTACCCGTTGCAACGTATCATCACGTGCTCGCATGATAATGTCTCGTGAAAAAAATTGATTAGCACTAATTACGGCTGCTATTTCATTTATCAAAGGTGAATTGTAGCGCCTTTCATGCTCACCTCGAGGGGTCCGATGCAAGAATCTTTGAATTTTGAACACTGTGTCTCTCTCAACTCCCTGAATAAATTGGCAGCAACTGTCTAACTCAATTTCTTCGTCACCCATAAAATATACTTGTAAAAATGTATGCTGTTCGTTTTTAGCTGGAAAAAGTGAACCTATTCTATGATAAATTTGCCCTTGCACCGTAAATGTAGGCGAAAATCCCGGCATTATTATTTCCTAGTCAACTCCGAAGGACGTCATTTGAAAGCATGAGTTATATTTCCGGATCCTGTTTAAAAAGCACCGTGACTCATTAGCATCATATAAAAAGAGAGTTTTCAAAGATTCTTCTGGTTCCCCAAGTAACGGAAGAGACACTTTGCCATTAGAACAGCACATGCCTGCGGTCTCATCTTTCCATTTTAAAGCGCTGCAAAATCGACACGCCTTGTCCATCAGTCCGATAACAACTAACCTGTGATTTTTATAATCAATCAACGTATCATAATTGAATTCTGACCAATTGTTTCTTTGAAAATTTTGTCGACGTTCAGGTTGGAGCTGTGCATTTGCATCTCTTCGCGCCTGTGTCTGTTCTGGTGTTTCAGATGCCCTTATAGTAGATTGACGTTTAGCTTGCTCAATGAGTCTGTGTTGAATTTCATCAGGTGTTTCCGCGGCTCTTAAGGCGGCCTGACGGCCTTGCTGACGTTGAGCAGGTGTTTCAGTAGCTCTTAAAGTAGCTTGACGCTCTGCCTGTTCTAGACGCCTTCGCTGACTTTGATCAGGAGCTTCAGTAGCTCTTAAAGTAGCTTAACGCTCTGCCTGTTCAAGATGCCTTTCCTGACTTTGAGAAGGTGTTTCAGATGCTCTAAAAGCAGCCTGACGCTCTGCTTGTTCTTGCTTTTTCAGTTCAGCATCTTCTAAAGATTATAGCAATCGACCTAATCTTTTCGCTTGTCTTTGAGAAGTTACTCTTGAAAGGCTGGACTTACGTTTGCGAGGCTTTATGAAGTAACAAAAAACCAATTTATAAAAAAAACGTTAAAATACCTAAAAGGAATTAAATTTCCTTTTAAATATATTTTTTAAAAGCAAATCCAAAATATCTAAAAGGAATAAATATTCCTTTTAAATATTTTTAACATCAAAACAACAAAACCAATTCAAGACACAACACGAATCCGAAAACGATAGCCAAAAAAAATCGAATCAACTTAAACCAAATCACAAAACAAATCGCAGAAAACCGAAATCGAAAGCAGTAGTCAATATAAATATAACCAACGAAAAAAGAAGTAAGTGTATAGGTACCGTATACGCTATCTATACTATTAATATTCCTTTGAAATATTGTTAAACAACCTAAAACAACGAAAACCAATTCACGATTCTAAATAAACAAAATCCAAAATAAAAGCCAGAGTCCAAATATGTATAAAGGAATACCAACCAAATCAACAAAACCGATCCAAGAAAATACATAAATCCGAAAATGAAAGCCAATATAAATCCATTCAACCTTAACCAAATCACAAAGCAAATAACAAACAACCGAAGCCGAAAGCAGGTAGTCGAATAAGCTACGAAATAGAAACAATTTAAGCGTATAGGTACCGTATGCACTATAAGTTGACGCGCGACTCAACGGCGGGAGTTAAGTACATGTCAGGAAACATTTCGTTACCGCGTTTTAAAAACCCAGTAACGACATCTAGCGGAATCAATTTAAACTATGTATACGTTAGTTAATAAGAACTCTCAAAAAATATTTTTCTTATAATTTTGCACAATTTTTCTTATTGTATTACCGATTCATTTATAACCACATATAAGAACTGTATTCATTTCCGTTCAATAAATATTACTAAGGCTTATAAGGCTTACTAAGAACTGTTTCTACCAAAGTTAAGTAATAGTTAAGGGTGAAAGCGTGACAGGTGGTGATAGTATTTCTGATCCATACTTATAATCACGCCTGTAACCCTTGCGGGGTAGGCAGAGCATCAACGGATTACTTAATATCGTCTGCGAGGTTATCGCCTATTCTGTGAATTACAATGCACCAAAACGTTTGAAGAAAATCAGCTGGTGAATTTTATGTTTTTTGTCGCTCTCTTCCCGGTCCTGTGTGGAAAAATACAGATCCATACATTTTTTATCTTAATTTTGGTAAAAAGATATAATAATCCAGATATTCTGACCTTGTGTGTTCGTCCATCGTACTGTCGCCCGTCTTGTATAATCACGGTGGCGCCACCTAGCTGAATTAAATTTTGCAACATATTAGATTTTCCCACGGGAATGGTATGTTTTTCCGCTGAAAAAATAGCCTATCTCACTTTGCAGCCACCGAACTATCCCCATACCAAAATTCATACCATGCCGACGCTCTGTTGCGACGTGAAAGAAGGACAACAAACGAACAAACAAACAAACACACTTTCGCATTTATAATATTAGTATTGGTGGAGCCACGTGTTTAAGGCTGCCGAAGTGTAGTTCCCCGGTCGAACCTTAAACCTATTACGCGAGATATTAATCTAAGTGGACTGTATCTACAAAATGCTTCTACACTTATATATGCGGTACAATGCACTCGCTCTTCCCTAAAAACGAACTATTATTTGCCAAATCGATGAAAGGAATCCTGCTTGATTAGGAAAACACAAAATTGGAGCGGGTTAAAACAATTATATCAAGCAGGCTATAATATTGGATATTGACTCACCGGGATGTTTCTTCTATGCGGTCGAGCATTATAACTGCGACTTCTGGAACTTCTTCTGGAACACTCCGGAGAGAGGCGGTGCGCGACCATATCTCACACGAGGTGAGGCGGGTTTCCTGGAGCTCGATTGCTTCCAGGCTAAAGCGGTTTCAGTAGAAAGTAAGCGGTTGAAACCACACCGCTAGTAAGCGGTGTGGTTTCAACGACGAGCGCGGCGGGAAGAGGCCACGCGTCGGTCGCGCGTGCCTTATATATCCTCGGTTCCGATGATTACGTGATGTTCTAGAATCATCTTCTTTCCCTTAACACCCCACCACCCCAATGTGTCGATAGGAGGGTATGAATGATATCGTTTTGGAAAGGGATAACCGATTTGGCAGCCTACCGTCAAATAAAATAAATACGAATGGTTTTCCGCGCAACCATCTCCCCCGCCCTTGAAGGATCTCCTTCAAAATAACTAAAACAACTAGAGCTTAGATCAAACTAACAAAATAACTAACTAACGCTAAGATTACCTAAATTCAACTACAATTTCTAATCTAGAAAGCTAATTTAAATTATGGAAGAGGCAAGGGGCACAAACGGACAACAGGACGTAGGTAAGACCCAACCGTGGTCTTAACGGGAGCTATCCTAATTACTCCGTCGGAACCGGGAAAGACCTCTTCGACAATTCCTAACAGCCAGTGGAGAGGCGGCGTATTCTCTTTGATGAGCACAACTACAGTTACTACTAGCTAAAGGCTCAGTTGCTGTGTTCCATTTTTGCCGAGACTGCAAAGTATGCAAGTATTCCATCCTCCATCGTTTCCAAAACGATTGCACTAACCGGTCTAATAATTTGCTAAGTATGTTCTCATCCATATCTGCGGCGGGCAAATACTTTAAAGGCGTTAAATTCAAAAAATGTGCTGGAGTTAGAGCCAGCGGTTCCGAGGGGTCACTAGACAACGTCCGACAAAGTGGGCGGCTATTCATTACGCATTCAATTTGAGCGAGCACCGTACTTAGCTCTTCGAAGGACAAAATTTGATCTCCTATTACTCGGTATAAGTGATTCTTTAGACTCTTAATATTAGTCTCCCAATTGCCCCCAAAATGACACGCGGCTGGGACGTTCAGAGACCACTCAATGCGGTTCTCGGCTAGATTGTGAGCGAACTCCGAATTATAGTACTTGCTAGCTAAGAGCTCATGTAGTTCCGATAGAATACGTTTTGCACCGACGTAGTTCGTACCGTTATCCGAATATAATTTACTTACAGGGCCTCTACGGGATAGAAATATTTTAAATGCACCCATAAAGCCTGCTGTGCTTCGATCACCAACGAGTTCTATATGCACCGCTCGAGTAGTTAGACATACGAAAATGCAGACGTAAGCCTTTGTGGATCTTATACCACGCCCGCGAGTGAGCGTGACCTTAAAAGGACCAGCGAAATCCGACCCGGTGTGCGTGAAGGGCTTTACCGATTGTATTACTCCACAAGATCTAAGTTCCGCCATTTCCGGAAATCACGGCTTGGGGCGTGCCCGAAAGCAAGCTATACATCTGTGCACCCGATTGCGTATTAAATTACGTGCAGAAAGAATCCAATAATTCTGACGCAAAATCGACATCAACAAGTCGGGGCCAGCGTGCGAGTTCAATTTATGATGGTAATCGACTAATAAGTTCATGATATGGTCTTTACGCGGTAAAACTATAGGGTGCCGTTGGTCGAAACTCAACTGCAAGTTGGACAAGCGTCCACCTACCCTTACAATCCCATCCTGTAAAAATGGCTTAAGGCGTTGAAAGGCGCGACTACAAGCTCTATTCGATTGTAATCTTGTAATTTCTTCAGAGAAGTGCGCACGTTGAAGTTCACGTAATACTAGCGACTCGGCATAGTTGTAATCGGACGCTAAGACATACGAACGTCGCGGTAAAAGCTTCGCGAATCGACAAACGTAAATTACGCTACGCAATAATTTCGACCAAGAGGACAAGCGGTTCGCCAAAGCAATGATTGGAGAAACCTCGCTCGAAACGTTCGCCACTAGAGCGTGTCTCTTCTCTTTCGGCGGTTGTGACACTGACGAAGGTTCGAAATCGGTTATTGGCCATTGCGAGGGATCCAAGTGAACCCAAGAAGGTCCATGGAACCAAAGCGGGTGGTCCATTATTTGCATCGGGGTGAGTCCCCGGGATAGACAATCGGCAGGGTTTTCCGTACCGGACACGTGATAAAAGTTCCGCGTTTCTAACTCGTCTTGGATCTTGGCCACTCGGTTCGCGACAAACGTATCCCAACGGTGGGGTGAAGATGAACTCAGCATAAGGCGACGGTGGAGTCGGAAAAGGCAAATATCCTTTCTATGTGAACTCTATCCCTACATGCGCTGATAACTGCGGTAATAAGCTTGGTGAGTACTAATATTGCGCAAAGCTCTAAGCGCGCCAGAGAGACAACCTTACGGGGGGAGACTCTCGACTTAGAACTAATGAGGCTAATCAAATTTCTACCATTATTCTGAACGTGGAAATATACAACGCCCCCGTAAGCCTTCTCGCTGGCGTCTGCAAACCCAACGACCGTTATGACGCTATTTCTATCGACATTTATATGACGCGGTATTTTAATTTCTCTTAGTAAAGGAAGTTCCTCTCTAAAACGCTGCCACAAACGAACAATGCTGTCAGGCGGCGAATCATCCCAATCGCATTCAAATAACCAAAGTTGTTTAATCAAAAGCTTAGCGTATAATACCACCGGAGCTACGAAACCCATGACATCCCATAATCTAGCAACGCATGACAGTATTGTGCGCCTTGTGCATTTCTCTACGGGCGGATTTACCTTACGGCTAAACACGTCGGACTCTGGTGACCAACACAGACCGAGCACCTTGTGTGTATCAGAATCGTCGAATTCCTTTATCGCCGAAAGACGGTGTGATAATGGGATTGTATCTAAAACCGGACGCGAATTACTAGTCCACTTCACAAGATCGAATTGACCCGATTTCATGAGCTTTATAACCTCGGCGGTGGTTAGGGTAGCCTCCTCCACGCTATCGACCGAGAATACAAAATCATCCATATATAAACCGCTCTGAATTGCCCTCTTAGCTTTAGGGTAAGAGGGACCTTCATCGTGGGCGAGCTGTTTCACCGTGCGTAACGCATGAAATGGGCTCGACTTTAAACCAAAACAAACGCGGTTAAATTCAAACACCATTAGAGGTTCCTTTGGGTTGAAACGATATAAAATGCGTTGGAATCTACGGTCGCATTCACGGACCCCTATGCAAAGAAACATTTGGCGAATATCGGCGGATAGTGCTATACTAAACAAACGAAAATTGGCTATTATATCAAATAAACTGCCCTGTAAATTTTGCCCACTATAGAGGCTATCGTTAACCGACAGGTGAGTGCTAGTTTTAGCACTAGCGCCGAGCACTACACGTAACTTAGATGTAAGTTTGTCCTCCCTAATTACCCCGTGGTGTGGTATGAAATACGACGGTGTGTCTTCGTAATTATCTAATTTCGAAGCCACGAGTGATATGTAACCTTCTCTTATATATTCGTTAATGACGCCGTATAAGCTTCTTTTAACTGGGTTGAAGCGAGCATCCTACGCTCCAAGCTGTAGAAACGTTTTTCCGCCATTTGACGCGAATCGCCGAGAGATAAAACATCTCCTTTAAAGGGCAGCGCTACACTATATCTACCGTCGCGATCACGAACGGTCGTGCGGACGTAAATTTCCTCGCATAATCTGTCATCTGAGCTAGCTATGGGTGGGACGTTCACCTCTTCCATCTCCCAAAATTTGCGGACTAACGACTCGAGCGGTTCGACAGCCATACCACAATAAGAAGTTGCCGAAATACTATCTATGATGGGGGCGGAGCCAATGATAACATAGCTCAATACGGTTTCCAGTGCGTAAGGCGCGGTATGCGAGGAGTTGCCCCTGACCTTATTGTTTCCAGGAACGGCGTAAGTGTCGTCCGCTAGAATCAAATTTTTAAATTCAATCATTGGCGAGGTGTCAACCGAAACGGTTGGCAACCGTTCAGTGACCCTATCTACTACTAGTGCATTTATATCAAAGTTAACATTACTATCTATCCGAGAATAAAATTTTAAATTAATATATCCCTGGGTAGCTTTACTAGTACCTCCGATGCCTTTAACTACAGGACATGAAAGTGACCTATTTATTACTAAGCCTAAGCGCTGACAACATTGTCGTGTTATAAAGCTATTTTTGGGCTCCGCTGTCCAGCAGTGCACGGACGCTTTGTTCGTTTCCACGCGAATCCCTAACCAAAATACGCGCCGTACCCAGTAACACGGTTGAAGGAGGTTGTGCTCCCATATTTGCCAATGAACACAGAGCGACATCACCAGGTCGACCGCTAGAATCGTTGACCTTAGTAGGGGTGAATTCCTTGTCCGCTTTACTTGACGCCGCTATGTTGCTATTTTCAAAATGTAATAGCGTGTGATGTTTCCTGGCGCACTTGCTACATACGGAACTCGAATTGCATTTTGCAACTAAATGCTTATCGCTTAAGCAGTTCAAACATAGGTTGTTTGTCTTTACTAATTTATAACGTTCGCTTGGTGAATTTTTACGAAAAGTCTCACAATTATATAAATTACCGCGTTTATCTTTACATACGATACAAGTATGCTGAAGTGATGTTGACGTAGCGGTTACGTACATTAACGACCCTGCTATTTTAGATGGTTGAGTCTGTCTACGGTCGACGCACCTTTTAATCTCCTGTTTAACATTCGGAGAGCGCTGCGTCATCTTTATTTGATCTCGCACGAACGATGCTAATGAATGAAAGGAAGGCATCTCCGAGCTACGATGCTCCGTTTCAAACGCACGCACGGTGTCGGGGTCTAATTTCTTTAGTGCAATATGGAGAAACACCACGTCCATAAGGTCATTAAATTTTAAATTCTTAAATGCAGCCACCGATGCCACAAATTTATCTAGAAACTGCTCTAAGCCGTTGATGTTCGCGGATGACATAGGTTTAAGATCGAATATCTGGTTCACATATTCGGAAGCTAACCTTCTCCTATCTTCATATTTAGTTTTAAGCGTTTCGAATATTAATAAGTAATTGTTTGCTGTAGGTGTAAAACCTGAGCAGATCGACTGTGCCCTGCCACTAAGTTTACTAATTAAGTAATATAATTTTTCAGCGTCCGATAACGATGGGTTATTGTGTATATTGTTTTGAAAACTACTGAAGAAGAAGGGCCACGTCTTAATATCACCATTGAATACCGGAATATCTATTGGCGGCAACCTAATTGAGTCACGAGGACGTACCTGTAATTCCGGCTTTGCTTCGCTTTGAGATTGTAGGAGTTTTGCCGTTCTTTTCACGCGACACAACATATCTTCGAATGCCAACAGCGGTTGGTAGTTCACTACGTATTTCGGGTCGATTTGTAATTCCAAATGATTAATTTGGTCTAATATTCTTTCGTAATCCATCCGCAAAGAATCCACCGTTTCAATTTCATTCAGAAAAGTTTCCCGCACTGCTTCTACATTAATGTTCTTTACGTGATCGCTAATGCTTTGTATACGTGAAAAAAGTACGTCCCTCATGGCATAAAGCGTTTTAATTTTAAATTCATTTCCACTAACTGCCATTTTAAATTATTATAACAAAGTTATTAATCACAATTAATCTCACACGCATAAACGATGGACGATGGACACTCGGTATGTCGTATTACGTAATTAAATCGAACACCTGTTACAGTCGAGGTGACGCGTTGCTCGCTAACTCAATATTTTTATCAAGATTGTCGGGTAAGCGTACCAAACGGTTGCTATCACACTGTTTCAATTTTAAAGCTTTAAATTTAACCAAATGCGAGCGCTATGAAATAAACAATTCTGTTTGCGAGTGCCTAATCAAAATTTAAATTTAAACGAACACTATTTACACTATTTACGAACACTAATTATTCGACCAGAAAATGGTTGGATGACCACTAAACACCAGTGCAAATCCTGCCGAAGTGACCATAAAATGGTGGAGCCACGTGTTTAAGGCTACCGAAGTGTAGTTCCCCGGTCGAACCTTAAACCTATTACGCGAGATATTAATCTAAGTGGACTGTATCTACAAAATGCTTCTACACTTATATATGCGGTACAATGCACTCGCTCTTCCCCTAAAAACGAACTATTATTTGCCAAATCGATGAAAGGAATCCTGCTTGATTAGGAAAACACAAAATTGGAGCGGGTTAAAACAATTATATCAAGCAGGCTATAATATTGGATATTGACTCACCGGGATGTTTCTTCTATGCGGTCGAGCACTATAACTGCGACTTCTGGAACTTCTTCTGGAACACTCCGGAGAGAGGCGGTGCGCGACTATATCTCACACGAGGTGAGGCGGGTTTCCTGGAGCTCGATTGCTTCCAGGCTAAAGCGGTTTCTACTAGCGGTGTGGTTTCAACCACGAGCGCGGCGGGAAGAGGCCACGCGTCGGTCGCGCGTGCCTTATATATTCTCGGTTCCGATGATTACGTGATGTTCTAGAATCATCTTCTTTCCCCTCCCACCCCACCACCCCGATGTGTCGATAGGAGGGTATGAATGATATCGTTTTGGAAAGGGATAACCGATTTGGCAGCCTACCGTCAAATAAAATAAATACGAATGGTTTTCCGCGCAACCAAGTATGGATATGGATAACTTGGTAAAAGTGCATTTGGTATAGTTATTTACGTCGTGCCGTGATCCTTTTTTATATAATAATAATGGCTTCATGAGAGCTTTTTCAGATGATTGGGAAATTCTCCCGTTTTCAACAATATGTTTATGATATGTCGGGTCAGCAATAAAACGTATGTTTTCTTTGATTACTCTAATGATAACTCTAAAAAATATCATATCCGTAGCTGGGTTTTTTTTTATTTTTAACTATACCTATTATTTCTACTGGATAAAGGACATAATTTTGTATTGTGGTTTATAATTCATATTTGATGTTAATGTGTTACAGTATTAGTTAATGCAGTGATGGTTGAAAGTACTTGCTAGTTTTACAGGTGACTTTATGTCATTGTTGTTTTGTACTATATAGTCTATTGTAGGTTGAATTACATTTGTACTTTGGGTTAGTCGTTTAATTAATGCCTATGTGGCCTTAGTTTTGTTTGTACTATGTGAGATAAATTAAGCATTAGAAATTCTTTTAGACTCTTTTATTACTTGCTTTAGGATTTTACAGCAGCGAACGTATTTAATTCTTTGTTCTTGCGAGACTATAATTCTTTTTGATGGTACATTTTACGTTTACTTTTACTTGAGAGTATGATACGAGTACCTTTGGTTTTCCAAGATGTATCTCTTTTTATACATATATATTATATTTTAACTTCTTAGTTGGAATACTAAGGTCAAATACAACTTTAAATGAATGAACAAATTCTTCATAGGCTCAGTTTGCATCATTAGATCACTCTAATGATGCAAACACGTCCTCAATTTTTTTTGAGCGATGTATATAAAAATACTTCAATGTAATAATTTATGTTACGTCTCATTTTATACAAGTATTTTTTTCTAAAACCTACATGGTATCTTTATAACTTGGCCTGTAATATCTGATATACCCAAATCTCATATATCAGCTTTACATTTACGATTATTTTTGGTTATGTTATCAATGCAGGCTGCAGAATGTGATGTTAATCGAGTTGATTCGTTTAAGGTTGGGTGCGAGTTATATTTTTAAGTGTTTTTAAATAACTCACTTTTACTGGAACAGATCAATGTGTCTATATTGAAGTCATCCAGAATAAATATTATTTATTCATGGATCTTAATCTGATAGTAAGTTTAAATAATAATATCTCAAGATTTCAATAAACAGGTAAATATTACTGTTAGGTATTCGGTATATACGTAATAGATATAAATTTGTTTCTGAAATTATTATACCACAGCACTCAGAGTAAATATCTACTACTACTATAACAGCTAGTTATAATATCTAGTCAATTTTTTTGTAGTTAATTGAGTTTTTAACATAAATCATACACCACCACATGGGATTTATTTTTTCTTTAGAAATATGTTTCCATTTTGTAGTTTGATAACTGTAGACAAAGAACGTTAATGTTTCTTGAATCTATTAACAATTCTAAATCACAAACTTTTGATCTCATATCTCGTATATTATTGTGTAGTATCATAAAGTTGTCAGTCTCGAAATAAATGATTTTCCGTTTATATTTCAACTGATAATAAATTTGGTTGCAGTAACAGATCTGTCTGTGTGCAAGTTGATATTGTGTTTTTCTTAATATTTTGACTATTAGACTCGATGTACTGTTTATACCAATCCCTCAGAACTGACCTACATAGTATCACAAAGTTTGAAGTATATGGGACTTTATAATTTACGCTTATAAATGTACTGTGACTAAACTAGAAACTGATGTGGTAGATGTATCATAAATTTTTATGTCACTTAAGAACCCACCTCTTTTAGTGTTGCAGGGTAACACATTCGTATATGTGCTAGTTTATCGAAATGAAAATATAGAGTTGACTGTAATCTTAATAGGTCTCTATCATTATTACATCACAAAATTACAACATAATCGAATTTATTATAGTCTTTACATAGTTTAAGAGATGACTCAAGTAGTTTGTCAGTCGTTACACCAGTTTTACTTAAATTTCACACGGTGAAGTTGGATACGATCAAATTTTGTAGCATATTTCTCATACGTGTATGTCCGTCGGAAAATAAAAGAACTCTATTCTTATAACATATTGTTTTAGTTAAGATTGGGTTTACTGTTGAAGTGACTGGTGTTGACTGTGACTCTGTCAGGGGTTGATTATTTGCTTCAGCTTTATTTTCTCTCTTTCTCTCGCTGAGGCATATCAAATACGAGAAATGCATGTCCTTTCCGTATATTGAGTGTTCCCAATCGGAATCTCAGTAGTGTTCTCGAGGTTGATATCCAATTCGCTATAACTCTCATTTAAATTTAAGATGATTTTTAGAGAGAAACTTCGACTTCATAGATTTGTTGCGTTATTTTTAGGATAATTTACTATTATTAATACTGCAAGAATTCGAACACAGTATCTTAAGTCTTTCTATTTTAGTTTTTTGAGAAGTAATTATTTAGAAGAGTGTTATTTTACAAGTTCAAGTCGTTATCCTCATTCTGGGTTCTTTGTAAACCCATTCTTTGTTGAAACAATTATTTCTCTTTTCAACTCTTCCACTTCATGATTAAGCAATACCTTCGATAAATCTGGTAAATTTTGTGTGCTGTTTGAGAGATAAATGCTTAAAGAGGTGTTTAATAAATTGTTACTACAACTGCTATGACTGCTTATACCTTTAGGCTGTTTGCGTCTTTGCGTGATATTTTTATCACCGGAAACCATTATTTACATTAACAAAATTTTAAAAGATATTGTAAAATAGTTGATCGGTCACGCACTCCGCGGAACTTGAGTTTATACTATATGCTATGTTACTGCTAGATTCCGTGTTTATTTATGTGCTCTGTAAAGTGTACTCAGAAATTATTTTTTACTTTACTAATTATTAAATTATGTTCTTTTGTTATGACAAAGAGTCGACGGGTCTTCTTGGTAACTTCGTCATTTATAATCCTAATGTTTAGCAAGGGACTTTATTATCTTTAATGTATTATTTTATATTTTTTAAGACACACAAAAAGATCATTAAAAATAATTAGCATATACATATATACATAAACACTCACCCAGAGGGGTAGGCAGAGACTACAGACTTCCATTTGGCACGATCCTGACACACCTCTCTCGCCTCCTTCACATCCATACACCTACGCATACATGCTCGTCGGTTAAGGGTACTCCTAATTTGGCCCGTTTTCAATAAATCGCCAATTTGGTCGACAAATTTTCGCCTAAGACTACCCTTACCGACTCTGCCATTCATTTCTGCAACATAAATTTTCTTTGTCACTCTTTCCTCATTCATTCTTTCCACATGACCAAACCACCGAAGCATTCCTTTTTTAATCCTGGTCACAACACCATCTTGCAAACCACACTTTTATCTTATTACACAATTTCTTACCCTGTCGTTCAGATTCAGCCCTAACATACTCCTTAACGACTGCATTTCTACTGCGTTGATTCTACTCTCGTGCTTCTTCTGCCACACCCAACTTTCACTACCATACGTTAAAGTAGGGACCAACACAGCATTGTGAATTGCCACACGTGCCTTTTTTGACATATTTTGACTCCTCACAATAGAGTGCAGGGCCCTATTTACTCTATTTCCCGCATTCACTCGTCGTTCTATATCCTTATCATATCTCCCATCCCTGCTAAATACGCAGCCCAAATATACAAACTCATCTACTTGCTCGATCAACTCCCCCTTCTATTCTTATTTCACAAATCGTTTTACTTTCATCTCTTTCAAAAACCATAACCTTCGTCTTACTTGCGGTCACTTTCATACCCCTTTCTTTTAATGATCTGTTCATTAATGTAACCATCATTTGCAACTCGGCCGCCGACGACGCAAGGATGACTTGATCATCGGCGTACAAAAGGCATTTGACGGTTAACTCACCCATTCTTAAACCGCATTCTTCAACTTTCAAATTTTGCAAACAACTGTCCATAAATAGGTTGAACAGCCACGGGGAAGCCACACAGCCCTGTCTGACACCTTTATGGATGTCAAACCAGTCCGTGTAGACCCCGTTGATCCTAACACAAGCACTAGAGGCCCTATAAAGAGACTTCAATGCCTGTATCAAGCCAGCGCTCAACCCAAATGAGTTCAGTGTTTACCATAGCACATCCCTATCCACTCTGTCATAGGCCTTTTCCAAGTTCATGAACGCACAAAAAACCTTTTGGTTTTTGGCCAAAAACTTCTCCGCGATCATGCGCATGGAAAAGACTTGATCTGTACATCCCATTCCCTTTCTAAATCCCGCTTGCACATCCCAAATTTTTCCATCAGTTTCTTTCATGACCCTTTCAATCAGTACCTTAGCATACAGTTTTCCCACAATGCTAAGAAGGCTGATGCCACGGTAGTTTTTACAGTCCTGCTGCGACCCTTTTTCTTTATATACTGGGACTATCACGGCTTTGTACCAGTCTACCGGTACCCGCTTCAGGTTCCAGCATAAATTAAACAAGGTGTGCAGCAGGCCTGCCACGACTTCCTCTCCAGCTCTTAGCATTTCGATTGAAACTCTATCATATCCGGCAGCCTTACCTGCTTTCATGCTTTTCATTGCTTTCATTATTTCATCTATACTTATCTCGCTACCTCTTTCCTCTTCTTTCGGAGTTTCTACTCTTGGTACACACGTTGTCTCCTCACCCATAAACATGCTTTCAAAATATTCCTTCTATCTCTTTAAACTCAAAACTTCATCATTCAGAATATAGCCATTCTCGTCTCTTAGAGCATTCATCATAGGCTGTTTCGATATCCCCTGGCAGTTATTACAAGTTTCCAGAACATTTTAATATTTGCCTGGAAGTTATCCGATATTCTTCTATCATTCTTATCCGTTCTTTCTTGCTTTTTTCTTTCAACTACTTCTTTTACTCTGTCTAAAGACTGCCTTTTTTCTTTCAATATCATCATTCGTACCGCTAGAATTACCAGCCTTTGTTGCTATTAAATCTAGCCATGCTCTCTTCTTTGCTTCAACTTCCATACGTATCTCATCATCCCACCATCAAGTATTATTTTTCCTTTCATTCTTTCTCTTAATAACACCACATACTTCGGTAGCTGCATCCACTAAACCTTTCTTTACGTTTTTCCATACATTCTCCAAGTCTAACTCCTTCATACATAATTCATCCAAACCATTTATATTTTCTTTCAATCTACATTTGAACTTGTTTTTCTCACCTTCATCTTGTAACCTTTCTGTACTAATACGCTGCAACGCAGTGGTAGACACAGATGATTGATGACGCCAATGCCTGAATAGACCATTAATTCGGCATAAAACCAAATAATGATACGTGCCTACGTTAGAACCCCGGTAAACCCTTGTATCTACCACCTATTTCATCCACAATTACGAAATCTATCATGCTTCTATCGTCAGCTCTTTCCCAAGTATACATGTGAATCCTCTTGTGGCGAAAGCAAGTGTTCGTCACAAAAAGATTCTTTCCCATACATACGGTGAGGAGACTTTCACAATTCTCATTTATACTTTCATCACCAAACGTTTCCAATATCCTTTCATAACCAAGCCTCCTCACCCCAACCCTTCCATTAAAATCTCCTAGCATAATAATATTTTCATTTCCCTTACACTTCATTAACACCATACTTACCATTTCCCAAAACTGCTCTCGGATATAAGTGGGCTTAGACATGTCTGGGGCGTAGACCCCTAACACAAACAACTTCTTTAAGCCCACTTTCATTCGTATCCATAGCAGTCTTGGGCTTACACATTCATACTCTTTCACACATTGACCCATTCTTTCTGAAAGGATGATACCTACTCCCTGGCATGCCCGCTCGATCTCGTCTACACCAGACGAGTATGCGGTATACATGCCATGTGTAGTGACATCCTTCCCCTTCCTTTTCGTCTCATTTACACATAACACATCTATTCCTCTATCGTACATCATATCGCATACTTCATCCATTTTATCATTCGTTGCCCCACATACATTCAACGTAGCCAGACGGGCCTCTGCAATCCACTTTTCGCCTCTCCGGGAGACAGAACGTGACGGGTGGCGAACCTGCCCCATTAAAGGGGCGCCGGGAACTCGGGGCCATTTCTTTTATATGGTTCCTCATGGTGCGAAATATGGGGTAGTATATTTTACGCCGCTACCACGGCGTGGAGCCGAGTCTGTGGTATCGGCTTGTCGCTCATTTAGCACCACCCGGGGGACACGTGTAGGGTGGCCCTAGGAATAGGTGGTCAAAGCCTACGGACGCGAGCGACTTATCCCCCTTAACATAATTAGCATATAATTTTGATAAATTTTAAAAATATGCAACGACTCTTTTCTTGTTATTGTTTTTGTATTGCAACAATAATATAATTTTGAATATAAATTGAAACTTTACGGCGTTTAATTTTATTAACTTTATACGTTGTTTGTAAGTTGCTTAGTAAATTTTGCATACAATAAAAATTATATGCTAAAAGTTTTTATAATTAAATCTTTGTACTCTCCACCGACATCTATACAAAGTTTAATTTAAAAAAAAAATTCTAAACACAATTTCCAGTCCACCTTAAACAGTAATTCTTCTACGGCCTGCTCGGTGGTTCCTGTGTACTGTAATCCTTCCCAGCTGATTTGTTATGTCTTACCTTGTTTGTAGCAGCATTTGATAGAATACCATTTGGAATTAATGCTACTTTTATAATAACTCTAGATATTTAATTAAAGTGCAAAAATTGGCGATTAAAATCCTTCCCGCGCTGTCCACTTTGGTTTCACTGACAATTCATATCTAGATTGTAAAGATAAAGAAAAGATTCATCACCTCACAACTATAAGTGTCGTAAACACTCCGAGACGAGCCCACTTCAAATTTAATAATCATGTCACGACAGTATTCCACGCGGTAAGTGGTGTTTCTGTGGCCCATAGACATCTACATCTATCCTGGATATCGAATCAAAACGCAAATGCGTTGTCCCCCGTGAGGACAAAGATGTAATGCCTTGTTCCCACTAAAATGAGTCTCCGGTATTATCTCTCAGGGTTAGTCAACCGTGCTTAAATTTATTATAACAGCGGTACCCGGTTGCTCTAATAGAATATTTTTCAATAAATGTCATTTAAAGTTTCTTCCGCTTTTAGTTCAATCAATCTAAAATTCAATCAAAATCATCGCGCGAAAATGTTCCCGACGCAGATAAATTTTTCAAATTATATACGATAAATTTTAGTTAATCTCGTAAAAATGGAGTTGAATTTAAAATTTGATCATTCGTATTTTAACTGGCCAGTATCTCACACAAGCAAAACTTTTTTTATACCTTTTGCGTGCCCTGTCGTATTCCCAAATTTTCGAGTGCTTAGTGTGGATTTTGGTATTCATCGCCAATATTGGAAAAGGTCATAGACATTGAATGTCGTGATTTTATTTTGTTAGCGAGTGTTTCCTCATTCAGTCCATGAGAGTTGAACTAGTTTTTTAAGCAGACTGACTGCTTGCCATTATAGAATGCTGGACTGAAATTAATATATATATATATATATATATATATATATATATATATATATATATATATATATATATATATATATATATATATATATATAATATATATATAAGCTATTGAGAATAGCCCGGGGAGACAGACTGTATACAAATAAACTCTTACTTCTATACTCAACCTCCGAGCACAATAAAAAGTAGTTAATTCAATATTACAGACATATATGGTCTCTTAATTTTAATGAACTCAGTTTGTTAAAAAATAATTCGAACGTTTGAAAGATGATTCACAGGATTCGGGTTTTAACCTTTAACTTGTTAAGCGTGAATAACTAGTAATGTCAACAACACCAGTATTCTTAAAAAATATTAATAAGCTTTAAGAGATATATTGACATCTTTAAATATTATCTAGAAATCTTGAAAGTCAGAACTTGTACCAAAACACCTATGACAAACTGTCACTGTCGGCAAATGTTAATATTTTTTCTAATATCAAAGATCAATTGATATGTTTTGTTGGATAGATTGCAAAGAAAGATAAGTAGCGAAATTTATAGCAATTATTATTTTGTATTATGATATCTTACATTTACGCAAACACTACACATTGATTAAAACTACTTTTCTTACGGATTTTATCGCGTTTAATTTATTTTATTTTTAATACCCGACGTTTCGGGTGCTTCCCAGCACCTATGGTCGCGGGGGATCTATGAAACGAGAATCGGTGTTCCTTCGCGAGGATTTGCGGTATATCAAATTAAATGTAATAGTTGGGGCCATCTAGGATATGATCACAAAGGGAAATCTGCAGTTTGTGATCATATCCTAGACTCCCCAACCATTACATCAGATTTGATAGACCACAAATCCTCGCAAAAGAACATCGCTTCCTACCAAGGATGATACGTGAGGCTATTGAAATTAAAAAACATCCTAATTTCAAAAGAGAAGGAGACTGGGTGCTACCACCTGCTTGGGTACCCTGTAATTAATAAAATTAAAACTAAATCTAAGCATACCACTGCAAGACTTCAAGACACAGTAAGTTCGTTCTGCTTAGATTAGACCATAAATAATAATTAAAAAGCTGAAGGTACTCCGGATTAACACTGACATTAGGACGTCAGTCAACTCAATCCACCGTGACCATAGGTGCTGGAAAGCACCCGAAACATCGAGTATCAATAACAAAATAAATTAAACGCGATAAAATTCGTAATAAAAGTAGTTTTAATCAATATTATTCTGTAATTAACTTTTAAACGGGCTAGATGTTACTCAAAGATCCTTTGCGTGACCAGAATCCGTAATGAAGTAGTAGATCCAAAGTAACAAACTTAGACATAATAAGCAGCATAGCTTTTTATACGTGTTAGACCTACGGTACAGCCGTATTATGTTATTAACATGGGTTGGTTCGACCGGGGCTGGACCATAACAGGGCAAACGAACTGCAGTCTACGTGATGGTAAGCAGCTACTGAAATCCACAGACAACATTAAACAAGTAAGATTCGTCGCAGAAGAACACAAAACCTCTTCAATCACACTCTTAATCTCATGGCTGTTAGAGTGAAGTGTTAGAGTGTTAGGAGATGAAGCATCAGTCTTAAGCAGATTTGACAGCATACAGGCAACTGAACTGTCAAATCTCCATGCGGTGAGACTTACGCAACTTCAATACAGCTCGCTCGTATTGAAGATGTGATCGAGCGGAACCATGGTTCCAAAGTCTTTGCCAGAGATCTGTTTGCCATATAATGCCAACTGTCGAAGCTGAAGACCGAATGTGACTGAACCGTTTTCGGGACACCTGAGATTTTGAGTGAGTGAGAAGGTTCTATGATCAGTTGTACACTTTATCGTTGGAACCACACGCAAGTGTGAGTAATGACACAAGAGCAAATCTTATCCGAAACGTTTCCGTTGTTATCCTGGGCGTGAGTGAAATTAGAATGGTTCTTCAGCACCTTAAAAACGGCAAGTCCCCTGGTGAGGATGGAATGACAACGGAGCTTCTGAAAGCGGATGAAAAATACATAATTAAAGTCTTTCAGAAACTTTTCAATTCCGTCCTCCATGGTAGCACTACTCCAGAGGCGTGGAGCAGAAGTCTTATTTTTCAAAAAAGTCGACAAATCTCTCTTAAAGAACTACAAACCAACTTCCCTTCTAAGCCGCGTCTGCTGTTTTCATGCTAGTTCTTTCCAGGTCAAAGGTTTTTTCGCGAAACAGTGGTAAAAGTAAAAAATGACTTTCAATAAGAATTACATAACCAGAGTACGAAACCTATCCGACTGCAAGGAGGTCTAAGAAAGGGTGGGTAATGTAATATCCCATAAACTATTTTAGGCTGCATCGGAAGATATTTTTAAGCTATCACACCGAAAACGATACGGTATTAACGATAATGACATGTACATCACTATCCTTCGATATGCCGACGATATAGTGCTTATGGCAGAATCGCTGAAGGCCTAAGCACCATGCTCAATGAACTCAATAGTGTCTCCCAATGGATAGGTCCTAAGATGAACATGGACAAAACAACAATCATGTGTAACGTGCATGTCACACCTATGCCAGTAGTTGTTGAGAGCGTTAAACTTGAATTGAATATGTTTTACCCAGAACAAATAGTCCGAGGTTTAACTTCGAACGAGAGCAGCGTTCGGGATATTTCACACATCTTCTCGTCGGACATACCTCAAAATCTCAAAACTTGATTGTACAACCAGTGCATGTTGCCAGTGATGACTATGGATCTGAGACGTGATCCTTCAATGCTGGCCTTATGAGGAAGCTATCGTGTAGTGGCGTATGGGTGGTGTTCGAATATGCACTTACCACATATCATCCCGTGGGTGTCGAGAGGCGACCGGGAGAAACAAACGAGGAGATGGGCAGCAGCGTCTACCTAATAACGACTTAAAATAAAAATTTGCGGTAGCTAAACTGCTCGCCAAGCGTAGAAACTATGGGAAATATGTCCCACTATAAGACGATCAACGGGGAAAACTGTGATGATAACGGTCCTACCGTTACCATCACAGTTTGGCTGATGGGCTAATGCCGCCTACATGGAGGCTTAAGAGAATCCTCTACCTCGAGTCCTAATAGACGACAGATCATATTAATTAAGAGGCGATATAAGAAGTTCGTACACTTCTGATAATCTATTATAATAAATTGGTAAATGAGTACGTAGTAATAAATCAATGTCAGTTTAGTAGTAAATTGTTGCTTTAGATCAACACGTGCCTGCTTAACTTAACATACGCTAGCTAAAGAAAGTTACATTTTAATTTTACATTTACAACTAAATGACGTAAAACATCTAAGCTTAATATTCAACTCACCTACGTAGGTACCTAGTAACAGCTAAAGAGTTTATAATGACTACGTTTTAGTAACAGCTTACTGTTAGAACAAACAACTTAGGTCAAAAACTCACGGCAAGGTAATCCCCCGCACCCGCAGCAGTAGCGGGACTACGACACGAGTAGAATACAAGAAATGTAAGTATAAGACTACAGTAAATACGACGAGATTTGCCGTGGTCATAAAATTTACTATAGCCGCCGTTACGGCTGCTACTGCAGCTGCGGTCTTCTAGTAGAATCGCGCAGGCCACGTTTGCGGTGCCTGACCGGGCATAGCCTGGCATTTTACTAATAATTTATCTGTCGCAAATCAAATCAAATCAAATTCATTTATTTGCATAATACAGGTATAAGAGTTGTTACAAAAAATTAGAATATGTACACTGTATTATTACCTTATGAGGTGTGCAAATATTCTACAATACCCGTATATAGTCTACGCATTACTAATTCAATAATGGTGCTTTGAAATAAAATAAAATGAGAATAAGAAAAAAAAATATTGTCAATCGTTGAGTCTATAATGCTTATTGTTGTCATAATAAATACCTTGATGTTATATAAACTCAAAATTAAATATTTTTGATAATACAAACAATCAAATTCAAAATTTTGTCATACAAAATTAACATTTAAATTATAATTTAATATACTAATCTTATTAAATTGTTACAATGTGTCACATATATTAGGTAAATGTATAAATTACTTTTATTCAATTATAATTAAATTCAAATTATTATTATTAAGTTACAATTAAATTAAAACTATTGCTATTAAATTATAATAATTTTATCCTCTAGGTACTCTTTGACATTATAATAACATTTATTAATCAGAAATTTGTGTAATATCGTCTTAAATCGTGAGATATCTTTCTGACATCATCTGGCAGTTTGTTGTGAATCAGTGATGCCATACAAAGAATACTTTTATTAAGTAGTGCTGTATCTCCATACGGTATTTCTATGTCTAATCTTTTTTTGTCGCGTAACTGTCTATAGTAGCTTTTAAAAGCAGTCTTGTAAAAATTTGCATTGGATTTCACAAATAGATTTATTACGTAGATATACATTGAAGGAAATGTTTAAGTGTTTAAAATATGGTCGACAGCTTGTAGTATTATCCAGATGGCACATGATTGCTCTGATGCATTTCTTTTGAGCTTTGAATGCAGATTCTTTATTTACCGAGTTGCCCCAAAATATTACACCATATCTTAGGATAGGTGCAACAAGTCCATGATAGGCTAATAAAACGGATTCTTTATTGACAATCTTGGAGAGTTTGTAAAGAGCAAACGAGGATTGATTAACTTTTTTGCAGACATTATCTAGATGTGTTTTCCATGATAGGTCATAGTCAATATTAATTCCTAGAAATTTTGTATTTGTCACTGGATGTACTGTATTGCCTTGGTAACTAACATTTATAGTTATGGGTTGTGTTCTTTGATAAAAGTGCATTATTTTTGTTTTGTCCATATTTATTTTAAGATTGTTTCTTAGGAAACATTGAATTATTGTATTAATGTTTTATTGAATTCATTTTCGTAATTGTCTTGCCTATCACATTTTATCATTACTATGCTATCATCTGCAAAAAGTACCATTGGACGTTCAATATGTCTAGGGAGATCATTTATATATACCAGAAATAGTAAGGGACCTAGGACACTACCTTGTGGGACTCCGAATTTTATGGTTCTAGTGTAAGATCCATATTTGATTTCATTTCGTGTTTTCTGGTATATTTGAGTAATTTCTGTTATGTGAACATATATGAAGAAATGAGGTCTAGCGCATTACCTCTTATGCCATACAAGCTAAGTTTCTGAATAAGTATCTTATGGTCAACACGGTCATAAGCCGTGCTCATATCCATAAAGACAGCACATATCAGATTTCTTTTATCCACACTAATTAAAATCGTTTTAATTAAGTCATAAATAGCTGTATTTATAGATTTACCCTTGCGAAATCCTTTTTGTTTGTTTACCAAAATATTATATTTTTCTAAATAACTGTATAGTCGACTATATATTAATTTTTCAAATAATTTTGAAAAAAATAGATATCAATGTTATCGTTCTATAATTTTTGTCATCTTTTATGTGGAGTGGAATAACAATAGAAGTTTTAAGATTTTCGGGGTATATTCTGTTAGAAATAAATAAATTTATTATGTAGCATAAGTGAGCAGCGATTGACGGGGACACAAATAAATAGCACAAGCAAATAACTTGCTTTGTGTCCGCCCGACTTGTGATCATCTCTTGCCAAGTTTACGGGCATCCCGCCTCCGCGGCGTTCACGAATTTATTAAAAACTGTTTATCTCGTGAGCTTTGAAATAAAATGGCAATACTACAACCGTAGCAGTCAAGGGTGATATTTAACTGCATGAAATCTTATACTTATACTAATAGTGTGGTAAGAGTACACGATTTCGATCTCATTGATAATAATAATCGATGGACTCGCAGGATTTTAACTACGTAATAACTTTTAATTACGTATCGTAAAATAAAATAAAAATATAAACAACTCACTTCTCAAAAGTTTGGGTAGGTACTCTCTCACGCACAAATAAAAGCTAGTAGGCCGTTACAACGATAACATGGTGTTGAGTTTTAATTGTAGTTAGTTTAATATCCTAAACTTTACGTTTTATATTTTACAGTTCAGTAGCGCAGTCTTACGGTTGAAACGCTGCAGCTATACCTAAGCACAGTAAAGAGCATATATAAAATTATGACAAATCATTCAAAACCCATCGTAATTATATACAATAATTTAAAGTTAAGCATAAATTTTCTTGAAATATTTGCCCGTACTTGCTTAAGGGCTAGTGATAACCATCACCTTCGCAATGGTTCAACCATTTGCCGTCTCCAATACGTGGGATATGGATTTAAAAAATTAACACAATACCCCACCATTCATAGGTCATCAGAATCTAGTCAAAAGTTAATTACCTTCACACAAAATCCTAACAGAACTGAAGGTTCAATAGTAGAGTGGATGAACCTTTGGCTACCAGGCTGCGGGTCGGCGTTCGAACCCCACCCGGAACATGTATCTGTATAACCTACTATCCTTTTTAGATACTAGCTCTAGATGTTTAACTTAGTGCAATTTATGTATGTAAGACTCCATCACTTTGCAGGAGAATATCCTAATGTAGGGTGAACATTTTTTAAAGCATGATTTTTGCAGAAAGAATATTTAATTTAAAGCAAATAGCAGGATTTTTACTACTATTTGTTTTCACTTTACTCGCCGCTTATTAATGTTCAAAGGTTCTTGTTTAACACAATAAAGTAACAATAATATAAAATACTTTCGATCCACGCCGGAACTAATAAAATTGTTGATAGTAATTTTAAATGCTGATTTACCACATGCTCAACGATGAAGGAAAACATCGTAAGAAAACCTGCATTTCTGATAAATTAAAGTAGATATATTTTTGAAGATATATGGAGTTCGCCAACATGCATTGGGGCAACGCAAGAGACATTTCCAAGCCCTAAAACCATCTCAGAATGAGAGGAGACATGTGAACAGCCGTGTGACATTACATATGATGTAATTTACAGTAAGGAAAACGCTAAATATGATTAAAAATACTCATAAATAATTCAATCTACTTAACTATCGAACACGCTACCAATAATCAGGTTTATGATCATACCGAGTAAAATAAGCACGAATCGTAAAGTTAATTACAATGAGGTAAATAAACATTTAATCAATAATCGTTTTTACAGTGCCTTAATTTGATTTGTATTAATTTTTATTATTTGAGTTAGGGACCACAACGGTTTTACATCGATAACGCAGGATTCATGCGTTCCAAATTCGTACTCGTTTAAAAAGCGTTATGAAACAGTCATGTATTACTTAAAAACAACTGGTCGATGTTAATTTTTTATACGTGATAGAGACACGATGCAGCTTTATTATGGCTGTAGCACGAATGTGTCGGTTAAATCGGGATAGGACCACGCCCTCACGGAATACCAGCGTAATAACAGCAATCAGTAGCTGCTGGGTTTTGTATGATGAGTGTAGAGAACTGGAGACCCTTTTTGCTGGAAACGAGGCATTTCATCTTAGTCCTCAGGGGTGACAACAGATCTGCATTTTAATTCTTAATTGGGGATAAATGTAGATGTCTATGGGCCCCAGCATAAACTTATCATTAGATAGACTGTGTGCTCGTTTGTTACCCTTATGTTATTCTAAATAGAAATGAATAAATAAAATATTTTTGATTGAAAATATTAGGCAATTACTTCATACCCTTTAAAAAGAGGCAGCCTGTGCCAAATAATGGAACGCAACATTACTTTCAAATAGTACCTATATATTAATACGTGTGAATTATACGTGATATCTTGTATATCACGTAAGCTTCAAGCCAGTGACAACTGACCGTAACTATTGCGTTAAAACGGACGATTAGGATATTTTTAATAAACATTTAGAATTAAAATTACGGCCTGTTATAGACGACCTGGTAGATATGCAGGAATTCGATAGATGCATGTGCCTCACTACTGTGCTTTTTGGCATTAATGTGTGGAAGCCCATATTTATCAGAGACATCCGAAGAGCTGTAATGAATAATAGAGGACTACTGCGATCCGTCCCGTCTAAAAATGCCGTAAAAGACTCCTAATTAACAAAGCCTGTTACCGATAGACCTAAACCGAGATGATTCCGTGAAAGTTCCGTTTAGCTCATTTTAATACGGAACACTAAAATTGTAATTTACATATAAACATTAAAAAATCTGATTGCCAAAGAAATTTTTGTTCTGAAGAAATATAATTTATTCGTAGTTATCTTACAGCAAATACATTGCAATTAACAACATCTATCGACACAAGGATTAATCTGTGGTCGAACTTTGCTGGATGTATCAGCTGTTTTACAACATGTCCAGGTTGGTTTTATAAATAATGTCCCTTTACCTCTCAAACACCAAGCGGCCAATTTTGACCGCTTCGATATTCCGTCGAAATTCAAGCGGTCAAATATGACCGCACCCACCCACAGCATTTAACCCATAAAAACTTAATATATAGAGAATACTTTTCTATGAAGAAGTTTGGCATTATAAAATCAATTTAAATTTTCTATCTTCTAGTGGAATAAAAGAACAGTTACTCTATGGATAATAATTTATATTCTACGTTCATTACGTACGCCATTTTCATTTGGATGTTGTTGTGTTGATTTTTGGATTTGTCTAGTGTTTTAGTATAGTGTTTTATTATAAAATTGTTATAAAAGTTTTTGTGTGAATATAATTTATCTCTTTACGTAAGTAATTTCGAGTAATATGTAGAAATAATTGTTATTTTCAAGCTGCGGACATCCGCTTGGTATATTTTTTTTGTTATCAAATACAATATTTTTTTGTAATGAAGTAAAACCAGACTTTTGTTTAGACCGCAGGATAGAAAATTATGTATAGATTTTATAATGCTAAACTTCTTCATAGAAAATTAGTCTCTAAATATAAGTTTTAATGGTTTTAAGTGCTGTGGGTGGGTGCGGTCGCATGCGACCGCTCGGGATTTTCCAGGCGCATGCGACTGCATGGAGATTTTATGGTGATTGAAGGGTTAAAAAATTAAATGCATAAATCGAAGAAACTTGCGGAGTAAGAATATCCACTACTCCATATTGTCCCGTGGATATTGTAAGAGACAACAGAGGAAGTGGAGAAACAAACCGGGCCATGTGCAGCTGCTACTCCCTAATTCAAACTAGAAAATAAATAAAAATGTGGTTGCCAATCCAATTAATCCCCCGTGTTAGACAAACACAACTATACATATTTACATTACATTACACTACATTACATTAACAATTTATTGACAGATTACGAGAAACAGGCAAAGTGAGATTAGAAGAGCACCGCATATGACAATGGAACCCGAAAAAAAAACATAATAAAAATTAAAAATAAACAATAATATTCTTTAAAAAATATATGCAAATATTTATCCATAATATTCTACACGGTTTTTGAAAAGCAGTAAACACGGTTTACATGCCTAACAAAAGCAACCGCTCGGTAACATGATTCAAACTTCGCCCACTTCCCCCCTTTCAGTGCATCGGTACGGTAAAGGAAAGCTAATAAACGTAGCCGAGCTTTCTGATGCTTTGATCCGACGTGAATGGTTACCGTTTGAAAATAAACGCTAGAGGCTACATTGTGTTGATTTAAGAGAATTGTATATTTTTACCCGACTGCCCTAGAAGGAGGGTAATGTGTTTTTAAGAGTACGTTTGCATGTACGAATGTCTAGTTTTTGGCACGCTATGTAGTCTTAACGAATAAATGGATTTTACCACATGAAGTGTCGTAAGATTTGTCTGTCGTGTTTTTAAACCATTTTTCTGTCATTTAACTTTAAGCTAAAGTTTAACGTAGTAAATTCACGCGTCAGCTATATTATGGCTGCAGAAAAAATGAGGAAATGAAGGATCATGCCCTCACAGAATACCTGGAAACCCTTTTTACTGGTAACGATTTCTTAAACATCAGGAAGCCAACGCATCTAAATTTTTATTTCTTATCAGGAAAAGATCAGGGTGTTTATGGACCATGACATCCAGTTACCATCAGGTGATATCTGTGCTCGTTGTCACCCTTATTCTTAAAAAGTTTGCTTCGAAGAAGTTAGCGGACTGTATAATTATTTTTTGTAACTGTAGGATGTCTTTCATACATAAATTCAGTACAGTAGTTTTATAAACATAAATTGCACTTGGACAAACTTACAGACCCGGGACAATTATTGGGAGGCCAAACAAACTGGTACTCGTTGTGTTTTTAACAGAAGTTTTTTTTATGTAAGTGTTACAAGCAAATAATTAAAATTTAGTAAAATTATATTAAACGCAGTTTTCTTCGCAAAAATCTGTATCCTATTAACTACGATTTTGTTTTGTGAGATAAAAAAATTTAAACAATTTAATAAATATTGGCGATCACCTCGCGCGATAGCAATCTAACATGGGCTAAATAAACTATAAAAAAATGAGCTCCATTAGCATGTAAAGTTCGAATTAATCATCCATAATTAACATTTCGGCAAATATAATTTACTTTATAAAAAGCTAATTCAATAATAGCAGTATGGTGTATAGTTAAAAATAGTCCAGTTAAAATTTGAATGATTAAACATTATGCTAATAATGATCCAAAATTTCAACATTTTTCCCTGTGCCATGAAGCATATAAGAAGATTTCGATTGCTTAACTATTGTATCTATATCGCGAACAGGGAAACTGTTAAGAGCACCATTAACCGACGAGCATCTATGCGTAGGTAGAGGTAGATAGATTTCAAGAAAGCGTGAGAAGTGAGCCAGCATCGTGTCAAATAGAAGTCCGCAGTTTCTGCCTACCCCTCTGGGTGACATACGTTAGTGTTTATGTATGTATTCTTTAATATTATAATACTCATTTTAAACGTACATGTTTTGTCTCAAACTTTATTTCTGGGATTTTGTTTTAAAAGTGTATAAATTGTCTCAAGAATCTATTAATTTCAGTATGATTGAATCTATGAGTCGAGTTATTAAAAAGCAACTGACAGTTTGTGTTAGTTCTTAATATTTAGAGAATGATATCGGTTTTTTAAAAAGTAGTTGCGGTGTAAGAATATACACAAACCCATACAGTCCCTTGGGTGTCGTAAGATACGACTAAGTATAACTGAAACGGGATATGGGCACTAGCATCTTCCTAGTAACAACTCAAATAAAAATAAAAACTGCGGTTACCAATCCGAATGCCTACGTGGCAACTATGACAAAATCCCCTCTATAAGGCTATCTCTGTAGGGCCCGTGTACAAAAGTGGACTATTATAGGATGTGATAGATGGATCACTGTTTTTAACAAAACTATTTTTATTTTGTATGTATATAGTATATTCTCTTGACTATGTAAGTTACGTTACACTAAACCAGTTGGGAAAGTTTAATTATTGTTAGTTGATCCGCCACGCCGAGTTCCAACAAAACCGCGGCTCTACTAATCTTGAGGCCACTCCAACTATTCGGGATGAAGTTAACCCGATCCTGATAACTCGTCGACATAAGCTTCAACTTGAGTTCAATTAAAGTTAGCGGCGACGTTGAACAAAATAACGCAGCGGTACAGTTAACAAAATTAAACTTGGTATGTATGGAATTATAAATTGAGAAAAAAATTAAGACATAAAGTTAAAGGAGTTTATTTGGCCTTTGAATAGCGTTTTGAAATGTAGATTTTCATATTTTAAGTTTTTAAGTGATACAAGAACGGTAAATGTGCGTAATGTCTGGTCATGTAGATATTATGATGCATCGTTCCTCCTTCTCTTAATGGCCGAAATAGTTGGCTCCACTGCTATAACCAGGATGGCTGGTGCTTCCAGTTATTTTTTTATATAGGATAGGATGACAAACGAGCACACAGTGCACCTGATGGTAAGTGGTTGCTGTGACCCATAGATATCTACATCTATTCTCGATTACGAATCAAAATGCAGATGCGTTGCAACCCGTGAGGACTAAGATGGAATACTCGTTTCCAGTAAAAAGGGTCTCCGTTTCGTTATACTCATCATACTAAACCCAGCAACATTAAGCTACTATTTGACGCTGGTATTCTGTGAGAGCGTGGTCCTTCCCCAGGCGAGCCGACCCATTCGTGACTATAATGGCTCTACCACTTTAAACTTAAGTTGTTTTTAACCCCACGGCCTCCGCTTTATGGGTGTGTGGGTTCCACTGCCGTACATCACGTCTACAGATTAAGAAAGGTCCATGTAAACATCGCACAGGGCGGTTGATACTGGTGTCTCGGATCTATGTGAAAGCTTTCTTTTAATCAGCCGATATGCTACAAAGGTGGGATACCAAGGGTTTTTCACCTTCGCCAATCGGCCTTATTGCTCAAAAAACTGACCACCGGTGGGAAATAAACGTTCTCGGGTTGCATCTTTGTACCGGTACAGCCCACTGTACACATGCGGCACAGGACTGCGTTTTCTGGTATTCCTTAGGGGAAACCTGAGTAACAGTAAGGAATCAGTAGCCTTCTGAGTTGTTCTATATTTAGCAACCATGCACCTCACATGGCCCGTTGTGGTTATACAGGCCCCACATCAAGCGATGCACTAAGCTCTAACCTGCGTGCGCTTTCTTGACTCTCTACAAATTACTTAATCTACTTTTTGTCTCTTTTTGCCTCACTCTCAATATGAGTAAGACGTCAGTTAAAACGACTTCAGTTCCGTGTAATGTTCCGTGTTTCGTATAAATATTGAACCTGGCCACGCAAAATATTTTCAGAAAATTTTTTCAGATGCTTGAAACGCTGGTGTAGGGTTCTTTGAAAAGATTGAATAATAAAAACTTCAACCTTTAACCAATTTTAGTTTTGAGTGATCGACGTGACGATAATGATTTGAATAATAAAAGTGGTCCGAGTGCAAGCTTGCCGCTGAGTAACAAGCGACTCTCAACGGGTACTCTTTACTCGTTACCGGGCTCAAGGCATCTGAGGATCGTAATATTAGGCTTTTTATCATGGGCGATTTACTTTAGTGAACATACGTGTTAAAATATTAGTGCCTCGCAAGTTTACACACGGTTATGTACATTTATTTTTCCCACATTACAAAACTGATTTAAAATGCGTTTCATTTCAAAGTTGATTGATATTATATAATATTATACACAGTTTTTACATCTCAAATTATTATAAAAAACTAATGTAGTACAAGGCAAGAAATTAATAACAGATTTATTGAAACTACTCTTAATATTATTTCCAAAATTACAACAAGCGACAGTGTGGTATTTTTTTCCTTCTTAACAATTTTTCTTGTATTTGATCATTGGTAAGTCTTTTAGTTTCAGATACGAGAAAATAGCCTAATAAAGTTTCAAAGACGGCGCAGCAAGCGAATGCGTTAAAAGAGCCGTGGGCACCGATGTATTTGATCTTAAAAGGGAAGACTCCAATAATGAGAAGTTTAAAAGCCAGCTCAATTCCATGAATAGTGATGAATAGAATAGAAATGGAGTAAATAAAAATATATTTTAACAGTGGCAGAGCCACGTGGCAGCTTTGATGTTGCACGTATGGGCCGGCTCAAACCGGGGTGGTACCACGACCTCACAGAATACCGGCGTGAAGTGGAAGCTCTGCTTCCGCCTTTAGTCTGGTGAGTGCAGGTGGCCGGATGCCCAAATCCCCCCCCCCCCCCATCAATATGGTAGCGAAATTAAATGATGATAGACTACCCCAGGAGGTACCACCCCAATCCTCCACCACCCGTCTCCACCTCGAGTGCCCCAATTCCACCAAAAGCACCCAGATCCCTACACTCGCCCAAATCCATCCTTTTGCTACGCGTAGACAGCGACGACCATCCGCGCGTCTACGGGTGCTTCTATATGTCCCATAGCGGTAATGCCGAAATAGACCGACCCTTCGACCACGTCCAAATGGCTACAGATTCATTGCTACAGCAGATCCCCTCCGCAGAGATCGTGATCCTCGGCGACTTTAACGCCCATCTCGCCTGGCTTGGTTCATGCACAACGGCATCTGCTTGTTGCCATATTGAATTTTGATTACTGACATGTCTTTGACATGGGGATAAGTCGCTCGCGTCCGTAGGCTTTGACCACCTGTTCCTAGGCCCCACACGTGTCCCCCGGGTGGTGCTAAATGAGCGACAAGCCGATACCACAGACTCGGCTCCACGCCGTGGTAGCGGCGTTAAATATACCACCCCATTTCGCACCATGAGGAATCGAATTAAAGAAATGGCCCCGAGTTCCCGACGCCCCTTTAATGGGACAGGGGTGCGAAGAATCTCCGGGAGGAAAACCGGCGACGAGGTTCGCCACCCGACACGTTCTGTCTCCCAGAGAGGCGAAAAGTGGATTGCAGAGGCCCGTATGGCCACGTTGAATGTACGTGGGGCAATGAATGATAAAATGGATGAAGTATGCGATATGATGTATGATAGAGGAATAGATATGTTATGCGTAAATGAGACGAAAAGAAAGGGGAAGGACACTGTCACTACAAATGGCATGTATACCGCATACTGGTCTGGTGTAGACGAGATCGAGCGGGCATGCCAGGGAGTAGGTATCATCCTTTCAGAAAGAATGGGCCAATGTGTGAAAGAATATGAATGTGTAAGCCCAAGACTGCTATGGATACGAATCAAAGTGGGCTTAAAGAAGTTGCTTGTGTTAGGGGTCTACGCCCCAGACATGTCTAAGCCCACCTATATCCGAGAGCAGTTTTGGAAAATGGTAAGGATGGTGTCAATGAAGTGTAAGGGAAATGAAAATATTATTATGCTAGAAGAGATTTTAATGGAATGGTTGGGGTCAGGAGGCTTGGTTATGAAAGGATATTGGGAACGTTTGGTGATGAAAGTATAAATGAGAATGGTGAAAGTCTCCTCACCATATGTATGGAAAAGAATCTTTTTGTGACGAAACCTTTCCCAAGGATTCACATATACTTGGGAAAGAGGTGACGATAGAAGCATGATAGATTTCATAATTGTGGATGAAAGATTGAGGGGCGCAGTGGTAGATACGAGAGTTTACCGGGGTTCTAACGTAGGAATGGATCATTATTTAGTTTTATGCCGAATTAATGGTCTATTCAGGCGTTGGCGCCATCGATCGTCTGTGTCTACCACTGCGTTACAGCGTATTAGAACAGAAAGGTTACAAGATGAAAGTGATAAAAACAAGTTCAAATGTAGACTGAAAGAAAATATAAATGGTTTTGATGAATTATGTATGAAGGAGTTAGACTTGGAGTAAATATATGGCAAAATGTAAAGAAAGGTTTAGTGGATGCAGCTACCGAAGTATGTGGTGTTGTTAGTAAGAGAAAGATTGAAAGAAAAATAATACGTTATGGTGGGATGATGAGATACGTATGGAAGTTGAAGCAAAGAAGAGAGCATGGCTAGATTTACTAGCAACAAAGGCTGCTAATTCTAGTGGTACGAATGGTGATATTGAAAGAAAAAAGGCAGTCTTTAGACATCTTAATAAGAGAGTAAAAGAAGTAGTTGAAAGAAAAAAGCAAGAAAGAACGGATAAAAATGATAGAAGGATATCGGATAACTTCTAGGCAAATATTAAAATGTTCTGGAAAATTGTAAGAACTGCCAGGGGACATTCAAAACAGCCTATGATGAATGCTATAAGAGACGAGAATGGCTATATTCTGAATGATGAAGTTTTGAGTTTAAAGAGATGGAAGGAATATTTTGAAAGCGTGTTTATGAGTGAGGAGACAACGTGTGTATTAAGTGAAGTAGAAACTCCGAAAGAAGAGCAAAGAGGTAGCGAGATAAGTATAGATGAAATAATGAAAGCAATGAAAAGCATGAAAGCAGGTAAGGCTGCCGGATATAAAAGAGTTTCACTCGAAATGCTAAGGGCTGGAGAGGAAGTGGTGGCAGGCCTGCTGCACACCTTGTTTAATTTATGCTGGGAACTGAAGCGGGTACCGGTAGCCTGGTGCAAAGCCGTGATAGTCCCAGTATATAAAGGAAAAGGGTCGCAGCAGGACTGTAAAAACTACCGTGGCATCAGCCTCCTTAGCATTGTGGGAAAACTGTATGCTAAGGTACTGATTGAAAGAGTCATGAAAGAAACTGATGGAAAAATTTGGGATGTGCAAGCGGGATTTATAAAGGGAATGGGATGTACAGATCAAGTCTTTTCCATGCGCATGATCGCGGAGAAGTTTTTGGCCAAAAACCAAAAGGTTTTTTGTGCGTTCATGGACTTGGAAAACGCCTATGACAGAGTGGATAGGGATTTGCTATGGCAAACACTGAACTCATTTGGGTTGAGCGCTGGCTTGATACAGGCATTGGAGTCTCTTTATAGGGACTCTAGTGCTTGTGTTAGAATCAACGGGGTCTACTCGGACTGGTTTGACATCCATAAAGGTATCAAACAGGGCTGTGTGGCTTCCCCGTGGCTGTTCAACCTATTTATGGACAGTTGTTTGCAAAATTTGAAAGTTGAAGAATGCGGATTAAGAATGGGTGAGTTAACCGTCAAATGCCTTTTGTACGCCGATGATCAAGTTATTCTTGCATCGTCGGCGGCCGAGTTGCAAATGATGGTTACATTAATGAACGGATCATTAAAAGAAGGGGGTATGAAAGTGAACGCAAGTAAGACGAAGGTTATGGTTTTTGAAAGAGAAGAAATTAAAACGATTTGTGAAATAAGAATAGAAGGGGAGTTGATCGAGCAATTAGATGAGTTTGTATATTTGGGCTGCGTATTTAGCAGGGATGGGAGATATGATAAGGATATAGAACGACGAGTGAATGCGGGAAATAGAGTAAATGGGGCTTTGCACTCTATTGTGAAGAGTCAAAATGTGTCGAAAAAGGCACGTATGGCAATTCACAATGCTGTGTAGGTCCCTACTTTAACGTATGGTAGTGAAAGTTGGGTGTGGCAGAAGAAGCACGAGAGTAGAATAAACGCAGTAGAAATGCGGTCGTTAAGGAGTATGTTAGGGCTGAATCTGAATGACAGGGTAAGAAATTGTGTAATAAGAGAAGAGTGTGGTTTGCAAGATAATGTTGTGACCAGGATTAAGAAAGGAATGCTTCGGTGGTTTGGTCATGTGGAAAGAATGAATTAGGAAAGAGTGACAAAGAAAATTTATGGTGCAGAAGTGAATGGCTGAGTCGGAAAGGGACGTCCTAGGCAAAAATTTATCGACCAAATTGGCGATTTATTGAAAACAGGCCTAATTAGGAGTACCCTTAACCGTCGAGCATGTTTGCGTATTATGTGAAGGAGGCAAGAGAGGTGTGTCAGAATCGTGCCAAATGGAAGTCTGTAGTCTCTGCCTACCCCTCTGGGTGACAAGCGTGAGGTTATGTTTTTGTTATGTTTATGTTTATGTTATGTCTTCAGTGACATTCACAAGATTAAGACAAATCGATTGTCGTAAGAATCATCAATATCGACTTATGCGTTTAAAGGGCAACACTAAGAGATATATAGGCTAATAAACACTTCTTTCCGTCGCGCAGTCTAGTTAAACACTCACCTTTAGTCAGTTGTACCATGCGACCTAAACGTTAAAAGCGATATCTTCCAGGCAACATTTACCACTAATCTGAGATTTTTCCTGTATTGCACAGGTGTTTTCATACATAAATTGTACAAAAGGACAACTAAATTTTGGAACAATAGTTTATAGACCATACAAGCACCTGTTTTGTATGGGATGCGAACCCGCGGCTCTACAGCACTGCAACCAAAAACCAATTTGCAGTGTAATGGCAATGTAAAAAAAATCGATCACAATCTTGCCCATGGATATCGTAAGAAGCTATTTTATAATTATCTACTACAGACTAATATATTCTTTTAATCTTATGTAATCAATCTGACAATTAAATTTTGCTTAATTTATTTGACATGTAATCTTTTGACTTGTAATGTATTTGGCATGTATTTTTTTTTTTTGTATTTATTTGATCCATTAGACATGTATTCTTTAATTTGTTTGACCTTTTGAATGTATCTTATACTCGTATTATTACTATTACTTAAAACTGTAATTTGTAAATTAGAATGCTGACGTTTTGGGTATACTGTAAGCCGGCATGTACACTGTTTTGAATATATAAATATAAAATTAATAGAAATAAATGTACAGAGAAGAACTGACAGCCTGTAGAGAAAGGTTCCTGAGTGAAAGCCTCGTACTGCCGATGGGATCAAACTCGGTTTGTTCACTTGCTATTTAATTTTACGGCGAGATCTTGGATGGCCTACACAACTCTAACAAGGTCTCTTACAACAATTAAAAATAATAATACCTACCTCTTGCATGAAACAATCAACGACCGATACGTAAGGAATGCTACCAGCTCCAAATATGAAGGAGAAGTAGTACACCAGAATGAACACTGTAGTCACCCACGGTGGCACAATACCAGTCTGCAGAAATATGTCTATAGAGCCGAGGCAAAGGGCTTCCAATATTGACGAAGTTATCAAAAGGAACTGATAAATGTAATGGAAGATAATTATCAAATTACAGTCGTATGCAGGCAGCGTATGGGAACCAATATAAGATCTAGGCCACCTACGGGACGGCGTTGTAAGAGGTGACTTTGAGAAAATCCAGAAAAATCTAATTCATTCAATCATCCGTTAATGACAGCCTGTCAAAGTCCACTGCTAAACATAGGTCTCTTCAAATATTGCCTCATGCATAATGCAGGTATGGCCTCTGAGGTATTTTTATTTTGTAGTTACTATTAGGAAGACGCTGTTGTCCATCTCCTAGCTAGTTTGCTCGTGTCGCCTCTTACCACACTCAGGAGACCATATGCTGTAGTGGATATTCTAACACCAACAGTAGATTTTTTATAGGATAGGGTGACAAACGAGCACACAGTCCACCTGATGGTAAGTGCTTGCTGTGTTCGATTAAAATTTTCAATTGTGCTCGATTATGAATCAATATGCAGATGCGTTGTCACTCGTGAGGACTAAGATGAAATGCCTTGTTTCCAGTAAAAAAGGTCTCCGATTCTCTACATACACCATACGAAACAAATCAGTATTGAGCTACTATTTTACGCTGGTATTCTGTGAGAGCGTGGTCCTTAGCTGGTCGAGCCGACCCATTCGTGCTACAACTAAACTACTAATATAACTGCAGCATGGCTCCATGCCCATCATGACCTGCAAAATAACAACAAAGCCACAGTAAATATATTGTTGCGCGCCTAAGTTGACGTCAGGTATTATACATGGCGCTAGTGGTGGGGGGGTGAAAAAGGTGTATAAAAAGGCGCGGCAAGATGCGATCGAGGCAGTGCCTCGAACCCCACAACACTAAAGAGTGCCCCCCGGCCCAAAGACGCCGAATCCCCGCCCGCATGTGTCCTGTGCAAACAGACAGGCCACCCGGCTAACTACAAGGGCTGCCCCCGCGCGCCTCAACCTCGCCCCAGTAGGCAAACTCCACCGCCGGTCAATGACCGCTCATTCTCGGCCCTCTACCAACGGCCCCGTCAGGGTCCTTCTCAGCCCATCCAGGGCTTCTCTCGGCCCTCTCAGGGTTCCCCTAGGCCCCCTCAGGGCATAATTCGGCCTCCTCCGGGCTTCTCAAAGCCCATGCAGCCTCCAGTCTTCCCCTGGGGCCCCAAAAAGGGGGACCCACCGCGGACAACCTCCTACTCCCATGAGGCAGAGCCCACACCTGATGATTACAACACACTTTATTCCGCTATCAGGAATATAGACATCAGGGAAATAACGGTAGTAGCACGCAAAAGTGCGCGCTGCGAAGTCCCCCCCTAGAACGGCTCCTCGTTCTTGCAGAACATAATAATCTCCTGTTAGCGTTGTAAGTTAAGTTAATTAACTTAACTTCAATGTCAGTGCAAACTACCTACCAAAATCTCACGGTCGTATCAAACCTAAGGGCTTTATCGCTTGTATCATTCAATATTCGCGGCTTGCGAAATAACCTCCCAGAGCTTAAGCTCTTTCTTCGGAATCGTGAAGTCGATTTCCTCCTCCTACAGGAAACTAATCTCAAAACCAAGGACGCTAAAGGCCTTTCTATTAAAAATTTCTCTCTTCTTCGTAACGACAGACCCGACCGCCGAGGCGGCGGAACGGCCATCTATTACAAGAAGACACTTCATTGCTCGCCCATTTCTACTCCGCAGCTTACCAACATGGAAGCCACGGTATGCAGGCTAGCTACGACTGGACATCAGTCCATCCTCATAGCCTCCTGTTACATCCCTTCAGGAACTCATCCCCTCAAAAAAGATTTTGAGGCCATTTTATCTTTAGGCAATTCAGTCATTATGTTTGGAGATTTTAACTCCAAACATACTGAATGGACATGCCGTACTACGTCCCCCAGTGGCAAGATACTGCTCGATATCACGCAGTCTCTTGATATTACCGTCCATAGTCCCCTCGGTGTTACTCACTTTCCCGATAACACCGATCACGCCCCCGATGTACTAGATTTTGCGTTTCTCCAAGGAGTTTCTCTCAACCTCAGAGCAATCGAGACACTAGACGATCTAGGATCCGATCACCGACCGGTCTCCCTCATTCTTGGCCATCAGCCACCTCCCCCAACACACAAAAAAACCTACACCAACTGGAAAGGATTCAAGGAGTCCCTAGCTAAAGCTCTGGACTCACAGGACTCTACCATCTCCCTACCGTCGGACTTAGTCAGTCCCGAAAAAATCGACACCGCGGTCGATTCACTCTCCACACTTATTAAATCCTCCCTTAAGGAGAACGAAAGGGTCGTCCCGGTTGCTAACAATACTGGGTTTCCCCCTACATATTAGCAACCTATTAAAAGCCAAAAAAGCTGCTTTCCAGAGAGCAGCAAAATATCCCACCCCCGAATAAAGGCGCGCGGCCAATCGTCTTCAACGAGAACTCCGTTTCCGCCTCTCTGAATTTCGAGACCTCGAAAAGAGTAAACTCATGGAGAATATCTCTCCATCTCATACAGCGTACTATCAGATGGCCAGAGCCCTCCGCATAGACGCTATCACCCACACTCCCCCTCTCTCCCGTCCCGACGGCACGGTTGCCTTCGAGGACGAGGAAAAGGCTGAGTGCTTTGCAGATAGCATTGCCGCACAATGCTCTCCTAGCTCACAACCCGTCGACCCCTCACACGTCCAGGCAGTGGAGGATGAGGTCCGCCGCCGGAACTCACCCCCTACGGCCTCCGAACCTATCTCTGTGTCCAATGATGAGATTTCATCCCTCATCAAAGGACTTAAGCCGAAAAAGGCTCCGGGCGCGGATGGCATCTCCAACCAAGCCCTAAAACACTTTCCTGAGCAGGTGTTAACCTTTTTATCTATTATCTTCAACGCCTGCTTCAACCTTAGCTACTTTCCCACTACGTGGAAAGAGGTAACTGTGATTGGAATTCCCAAGCCAGGCAAGCCTCTTAACCTCCCCTCCAGTCATCGCCCCATTAGCCTCCTCAAGGCAATGGGCAAGCTCTTCGAAAGAGTCATCCAATCACGTATGAGGCGCTATCTGTTTCCCACAGACGGTGACCCTCTCATCATTCCCCATGTGCGGGTTTCGAGTCCAACACTCATGTCCCCAACAAGTTCACCGCATTGTGGAATATATCCTCAGCGGTTTCTATCCTCGTCGTCATAAGACCATCGCGGTCTTTTTCGACATAGCCAAAGCTTTCGATAGGGTCTGGCATACAGGTCTTATCTACAAACTATACAAAATAGGTCTCCCCGATCGCCTAGTACGTCTCGTGGCCTCTTACCTAGAGTATCGTGCCTTTCGTTTTAGACACGAAGGCACGCTATCCTCACAACGAACTATCAAGGCTGGTGTCCCACAGGGCTCAGTACTTGCTCCTCTGCTGTACATCCTGTTCACCAACGACATTCCCATCCCGTCGAAAGGTGTTCCGCTCTCCCTCTTCGCAGACGACACTGCTATCTACTGCAAAGGTGTCTCACTGCCCTTCATACGGAACAAGATCCAAAAGTCAGTTGATGACCTAGGAGCTTGGTTCAAAAAATGGCGCACCGATGTGAACCCGGAAAAGAGCTCCGCCGTTCACTTCGACTATAAACGACGCCGTCTCAAAAACACCCCACCAATACGTATGCTAGGGACCCCTGTCCCCTGGCATACGACCGCCAAATATTTAGGTGTCACTCTGGACACAATGTCAAAAGAGTAACCCGTCACGCACGGTTTTATCTGAGTAGGCTCAACAGTATGTTGGGCCGACACAGTAAAATGTCCCTCCGAAACAAGCGTACCCTTTATAAGGTCTGTATACGACCAGTCATGTCTTACGCGGGCCCCGTCTTTGCCCACGCAAACCCTAATATTATTAACGAACTCCAAATAGTTCAAAACCTTTTCTGTCGTCGAGCTGCGAACGCACCTTGGTACGTCCGTAATGCCGACCTTCATCGGGACCTAGAGCTCCCAACAATTCAACAATTTCTTAAAAACCTCTCTGAGAACTTCTTCAAAGCCTCAGAGTCGCACCAAAACCAATTAATTCGTGAGGCAGCTTCTTATGCAGCCCCACCCCCCTCTCGCTATCGAGTCCGCAGGCCGAGAAACTCTCTCTCGGACCCGCCTAATAAACTGACAAACGACCTGAACTGCCTCCTGGCGGCTCAGGCCAACTCTAATTAAATTAAATTATTGTATTAACTAATATTAATCTGCCTTCGTACGCACTCCCTCAGCGGCTCTTAGCCGCCTGCTCCCTCTTTTCCCAAAAAAGGGTCGCTCACGATAAGGCACAATACAGCTTAATCAGCCGGCTGCCTGTCCCCAAAGACGGTTTTTAGAGGGTATCACTTAGGGTCCCGGTAGGACAGTGAGTCCCTCATAACCACGATAGACCGGCTATCGTGGTATGCGTAATGCATTTTCCGCCTCCCTACGTATAGGGTAGCCCTTTAATTGCTTCGGGCGCAAAAAAAAAGCGATCGAGGCAGTATTGAATTGGAACTAAAGTGATCAGTGCGAATAATTATTAGTGTGTTTTAAGTTTTAATTGGTGTTCGGGAAATAAAGGTCAATTTTGGTAATTCGATCGGCACTTTTATTGACACGAAACTTAAGCTGTAACAATATTTTTACTAAAACCCTTTCATTACAAAACATTTTTTAAAATTTACAAAACACTCGAGCCTTGGTAGCTCAGATGGTTAGCGCTCGCTGTAAATTTACACAGTACGCGAGCAAACCGGGTTCGATCCCCGCCGGCACCAATGAAATTATTAGTTACATTTTTAAGTGCTGATTTATCACGTGCTCGGCGGTGAAGGAAAACATCGTGAGGAAACCTGCATGTCTGAGCAATAAGAAATAAAATTCGAAGACATGTGAAGTTCGCCAACACGCACTGGGGCAGCGCGACGGACACTTCCTTGCCCTAAAAACCCTCTCAGAAATGAGGGAGGCCTGTGCCCAGCAGTGGGACGTATATAGGCTGTAGCTTTAACTTTAACTTTTCATAGAATACTCGCGTAAAATAGAACATAATGCTGTGCTGTGTTTCGTGTGGTGAGTGAAGAGAACCGAAGACCTTTTTTAAAGGAAACGAGGCATACCTTCGTAGTCTTCAGGAGTGACAACGCATTTGAATTTTGATTCAATAAATAATTTAACTATCAGCACAGCCTAAACCACTGAAGTTAGAAACTTGAAATTTTGACAGTAGGTTTCTTTATGACGTAGGCTAGCACTAAGAAAAGATTTTTTTGAAATTCGACCCCAAGGGGGTTAAATGCGGGGTTAAAGTTTGTATGAAATGCCATCATTTTTTCAAGTTACATACATGAAACTCGGTATTTGGGCTTTAAATTAAAAACAAAGTAGTACGTATTTCGTATAAAATAAGGGTTGATAATTTATATGAATATCCTTTATTTTTTGTTATGTATAAGAACTTTAGTATTTTGGCTTTTGATTAAAAATAAATAAGTATGTGTTTACAGTTTGAAAAAAATTCTATCTCCAAAGGGGATTAATACAATCCCTATTTTTTATAAAAAAAAACAGGGGTTGGGTAAGGCCACTGAGCTGCAATAATGACTTACCAGCAAAATAACCCTGACTCTCACCGTTCTACGGTGGAAAATTATCGACACATTAATCCATAAATTCATAGAGCAGCTGTCTCTAGGCATGCAAGAAATAATTCAGGAAGACGATCAGAAAGACGATTACTTCCATCAATTCTAAGTTACTTTTTACTTTTTTACTTACAACCTTTTACTTCACATTCCAGGTTCATTAACAAATCTGAGCTGATTTATGATCCTAAAGTTGCTTATGAGACTGATAAAACGGTTATTCTTGGTGCTATGAATCAAAAATTTATACTCTGTTTAGCTGTCAAGTGGAAAGAAGAGGACCCCACGCATGTGCTAAACTGGTGGTAAAGAGAAGTTTCCCGATTTTGAGCCCTCGCCGGAACCTCTTTACAACTTAATTATAGATCCAGAGCGTGCACATTTCATATATCATATTAGGAAGTTTAATGAATGCTTTCAAATGACGTGAAAAAGAATAGATATTCCAACAAGAGTAGTTGCATAGTAAACACGTATCCATTTAGCTACCGCAATAAGTCGTTAATTCAAGTGCAAAATCTTCAATATTTGATATGTGACCAACACCGTTTTGTGCGCGAAATTAAGACTTATTTCACTGCCAAAAATCTTGCTTAACTGTTTTAGTGCAGTGGAATAATCTTGCAAAAACTATTTCAACATTACCAAATTAGAGGGTTACCAAATTATAAAGAGTCGGTGATTTGTGTACAAGTAAATTATTTATGTAAACAACAACAACGAGTATGCGTCTCTTCGGGTGAATGTTTTTGCTTCTAAGGACAAATTGCTAAGCTCAGGTTCAAACCTCAATGATTTACTTTTTAGTTTTTTTACCTTATTAGAAAACTCCTCAATTATTTTAAATCACCTTGTTGGTAGTATCGGACATTAAATAAAATTTATTTAAAAAAATAAAATTCAAGAGCAAGAACGATTAACGCCTACCAATTTGCGTTCCGCAAATTTGCAGTAAGGTGTGATTTGTAACAAATTTCAGTGACAAACAATAATATAATGTTCACCAACAACCATGACTGGGGATGCTGCGGGGATAACCCTGACACAGAAAACTAAATTCAGTATTTTAAATGCTCAAAAACTTTTTGATACGGCCTGTCTTAGCTCTACCATTGTAATAAAAGCTAGTGAATTCTCCACATGGGAATTTCCTCTGTGTGCCGCCGCTGCGACTTAATCCTAATGTCACTGTATGGGCTTCTAAAAGACAGGCACTGCGGTCGCCTCCAATAATGAGAGCATCGGTTGATAAAGTTAGAGACATTATGCAGGAGTATTGTAAAAGCATCACATCTAAAATCGATTGCCTATTTCCATTAGTTGTGAACAAAAGTCAGTTAAGGAGGAGATGCTGAAAATGAGAAGCTCTATGGACTTCATGAAAAAATACGCGACCAAAATCAATTTTAGCCCAATTCACCAATAAAAGATTCGGGATGATTTTTTGGCAGCATTATAACAGCATAATAATTAATAACCATCATAAAACATACTAAGATACATATTAACATAATTAGATAAATATACATTGTGTTCTATTTAGTCGCATAAGTTGGTATTGCAATTCTTCTTTCAATTCTAATTAAATGTATTTATTGCCAGAATAGCTTTTAGCAAAACGTATAAATTGGACATTAAGTTGCAAAATCACGTTTTTTTTCGAGATTCCAGAAAAGATTTTTGTGAAATCTTATCTACCAGTACCTACCGTTTTAGAAATAAAGTTTCTAGATTAACTTTGTATTGTAAAAATACTAAACTTCTATATTTTTAGTAAGTATGCATATTTAACATTTTTAGTACTTATTTTACATGTGGTAGAGCCACGCTGCAGTTATATTATGGTTGTAGCACAAATTGGTCGGCTTGTCCGGGAAAGGACCATGCTCTACCAGAATAACAGAGTAAAACACCAGCTTAATGCTGCTGTGTTTCGTATTGTGAATGTAGAAAACCGGAGACCCTTGTTACTGGAAACGGGACATTCCGCCGTAATATTTAGTGGTGACACCGTATCTGCATTTATATTCTTGATCGATGATAAATGTAGATGTCTATGGGCCACAGCATCCGCTTACCATCAGATAGACTGTGTGCTCGTTTGTCACCCCCATTTTATAAAAAAAATACTATCTAACTACGTTGCAGGAGTAGTTTGTAGAATTCCATTTTTTTAAATAATTAAAATCCAACTGTTCCCTTTTCCTGTTTTAATTTCACATATTTTATAGGTGATTGAATCAGAAACAGCTATATTTAATTATGTATGTACCATATTTAAATTCATGAACTTCTGGCTTTAATGTGTTATGTATAGATTTGATGGTTTTATGTGGCAACGCTGGTGATAATTTGTAAAAGTGATAAATAGTCCCGAACATTTTTATTAATTTAAATATTACCCCAATATATATAGAATATATTGGGGTAATAATATTATATATAGAATATATTGGGGTAATATTTAAATTAATAAAAATGTTCGGGACTATTTATCACTTTTACAAATTATCACCAGCGTTGCCACATAAAACCATCAAATCTATACATAACAGATTAAAGCCAGAAGTTCATGAATTTAAATATGGTACATACATAATTAAATATAGCTGTTTCTGATTCAATCACCTATAAAATATGTGAAATTAAAACAGGAAAAGGGAACAGTTGGATTTTAATGATTTAAAAAAATGGAATTCTACAAACTACTCCTGCAACGTAGTTAGATAGTAATTTTTTATAAAATGGGGGTGACAAACGAGCACACAGTCTATCTGATGGTAAGCGGATGCTGTGGCCCCATAGACATCTACATTTATCATCGATCAAGAATATAAATGCAGATACGGTGTCACCACTAAAGATTACGGCGGAATGTCCCGTTTCCAGTAACAAGGGTCTCCGGTTTTCTACACTCACAATACGAAACACAGCAGCATTAAGCTGGTGTTTTACTCTGTTATTCTGGTAGAGCATGGTCCTTTACCGGACAAGCCGACCAATTTGTGCTACAACCATAATATAACTGCAGCGTGGCTCTACCACATGTAAAATAAGTACTAAAAATGTTAAATATGCATACTTACTAAAAATATAGAAGTTTAGTATTTTTACAATACAAAGTTAATCTAGAAACTTTATTTCTAAAACGGTAGGTACTGGTAGATATAGAATATATAGAAATAATACCCCACCTCAATTTTATGTTATAGTTACTGCCGCTTTGTATTGAATGTTTAAGAAAGTCAGTATATACATAAATATTATAAAAACACTCTTATGTTGGAATAAAAAGTGATAGGTAACGAACATTGTATAAAAATCACTGTAATTCTTATTTCATTTCATTACTTTTATTAGTTAAAGATCTATTCTACACGCGACTTCGTTCGCATAGAATTTCTAATTTTTTTGAAGTTTTATTTCTTGGGACTATTGATTATATTTTATAAACTACATCACTGTTTCACCAATACCAATAGCAGTATTAATAATTTTAGTGTATGCAGTAATTTCATCATTCTTTTCTACATGGTAGAGCCATGCTGCAGTTATATTAGTAGTATAACTGTAGCACGAATGGGTCGACTCGACCGGAGAGGGACCACGCTCTCACAGAATACCAGAGTCAAATAGTAGCTTAATGCTGCTGTGTTTCGTATGGTGAGTGTAGAGAACCGGAGACCCTTTTTACTGGAAACGAGGCATTCCATCTTAGTCCTCACGGGTAACAAACACATCTGGATTTTGATTCGTAATCGAGGAAAGATGTTAATGTCTATGGGCCACAGCAACTACTTACCATCAGGTGGACTGTGTGCTCGTTGGTCACCCTATCCTATAAAAAAACTAAATCGATTAAGTGCATGGAAGATTTCAACACGGAGGATGTCGTATCCGTTCAATTATATTTAAATGAAACTAAGCAACGTAGACTACATGCACTAACATAATATAAATAATGAACTAAAAATGAGTTAACCATTACTCTAATTTATAGAAAATAAGGAGGAAACGAAACTTTATTTTCCGCATAGTAGCGGCGTAAATGAATCCATCACACCTCCTGGAGGTGTATTAAGAGGCGACTATGGGAAACGCTAGAAAAATGTAACGGCTTTCGATATATGGCAACATAAAAAAATCGTTTACGTTAGACATAAAATACCCAGACTGGTTATTCGTACCCACACTGGCTAATTGTACCCACACTGGCCAGCAACGTCAAAGATGCGCGATGTATTGTATTGCGAACGTCAATTTGTTTGAAAACCGTGAAAATTATAACAAATCACTCCTGAAGTGGGAGAGGTCCATGTCTTGCTGTAGACTTTTACGTGCTAATTATAAAAGATAGAAGAAGAATTAGTAATTTTTACGTTATAAAATAAAACGATAAAACTCTGAGCCCCTCCAAACTTTAGAGTAACGCAACCGTCTCTGACACACTCCACATTTCGGATCCACTCTTGCAAGTCGCTTTTTTAATTTTCATTGTAAAGTTGTAGGTGTTACGTTTTAAGCGAGTTTGTGTTATAAAACACCTCCTCGTCTACATCATAAGGTGGGAGCGATACAGCGAAAGGTAAGGCGGGTGTCAAGAGCGCCGGTAAAGGACGTCTTCGTCCTCAACAGGCAGAAAATACCCCTGCCCCCCCAACGCCCACAATGACTAACCCCAAGGGTAAGACGAGGGTTCTCCAGGCAAATCTTCACCATGCAACAGCTGCTTCTGCCTTGGTGGAGGTTTGCTTTGTAGAGGACAACATTGAGACCTCATACAAGAGCCTTGGATGGCCAAGGGTCAAGTTCTGGGATTGTCGGCTGCCGGTAAGATCCCTGTCAATAATAAAGGCAGTAGACTCAGAGCTTTTTTAATTTACAATAAAGATATTGAACTTTTAGCTATTCCAGAGTACTGCAATGATGACTTGGTTACAGCCTTCATAAATCTCAAGGGATGAAAATGGGTCAGAGTAATCACTTGTTCAGCATATTTTCCCGGAGAGAACTCAGATCCTACTATCAAGATAGAGCGAGTGGCGGAGTTTGCCCGAAAACACAACGCCGAACTTGTGGTGGGTTGTGATGCCAATGCTCACCACACAGCCTGGGTTAGCACTAACATCAAAGAAATAGGTGAGTTATTTTATGATTGTCTCATCTCCAACCGCCTGGTAAGCCTAAACTTAGGGTGTACACCAACCTTCGTTATGCGTCCCAGGTAAGAAGTGTTAGACATAACCTTTGCTACCAATATAATGTCCAGGCGGATAAATGACTGGCATGTTAGTAGTGAAAATTCGATGTCTCGTCATAAACATTAACTTTTTGATTGGAAAATCACTAACCTATGAAACCGTTACTTTTAGGGATCCAAAAGCGACCTCCTGGGACATCATCTTTTTTCTCGCAGCGATAGAGACAGTAACCATAGGTATCCGTGAAACCTTCGGGGACAGTTGTCCCGTCAAAACCAAGACCTCAAAAGTTCCTTGGCGCAATACTAAGCTAAAAGAACTTATGGAAAATACCAGAAAACTATTTAGTAAGGCTAAGAAAACCAAAGAGTGGGATATTTGTAGTGCAGCCCTAACTGAATATAATAAAGAATTTAGGGGGGCCAAGAGAGCATCGTGGAGGAAGCTATATGAGGAAGTTGAGTTTTTGCCTCGCAGTGCAAGACTACACAAAATGCTATCGAAAGCCAAAACTAATCAGATCGGGCTTCCTAAAAAGCTGATGGTAACTTCACCTATCAATTTGAAGTTACTAGCGTCAACCCATTTCTCCGGGTCACACAAGACTTCAGCCTTGAATCCCTTCAGAGCCCTACGAAGGCCTTGTAATGATGACTGGTGTAGGGCAAAGCAAAGATAATAAGGCGAAACTTGGTGCAGTTGGCTGTTGACTCCTTTAAACCATTTAAAACAAGCGAGGATGATGGAATAATTCCCATCCAACTATATTCTATATTCCAGAACGATAGACAATTGTCAAGTTCTATTTATACCTAAGGCTGGTAGAAAGGCCTACGCTTTGCCAAAGTCCAATCAATTGTAAAAGTTCTTCCGGATAGCTCTGGGTCTGGGTCTGGGTGATAGATCTGGGTGTCCCTCAGACCTAATTCTTAGCCCATTCCTATTTTTAGTTTATTTTAATAACTTACCTTCCCTTGTAGGGGACAATTCCTATAAAAATAAGGAACTATAATAATAGTTCCTTAATTTTTAAACTAAAACGTCAATCATTTTAATGTGACGAAGTGAGTAATGCTATATCAAAATTAATGCATTAGTTTAACGTTAATAACCTATATTTAAACAGCAATAAAACTAAATGTATTAAATTTACAACGAATAATGTTCAAAATCCGAATACCAATGTGTTTGTCAATGGGGAAGAACTGAGTCCTGTTGAATCCTCTGTTTACCTTGGCATCACTCTCGACGCTAAGCTTCAGTGGGGCCCCCATATATCTCAACTAGCAAACAGACTAAGCTGTGCAGCTTATGCTGTAGAAAAGATTACAGATCTCACTTGTGTTGAGACAGCTAGGTTAGTTTATTTCGGTAATTTCTATAGCATAATATCATATGGAATTTCGCTATGGAAATGCAAATGATTTAGAAACGATTTTTGTTTTGCAGAAGTTGGCCATAAAAGCTATTTACAACCTTAAACCGAGAGAGTCTCTTAGAGAAAAATTTAAAGAAATAAATATATTTACTTCGGTCTCTAAATATATCTACGAAAATTTAATGTATGTCCTTAAAAACAAAAGGTAGTTTTAGTAAAAAAAAGTGATATACACTCTGTAAACACTAGGGCAACACAAGTTAGTAATACCAATTTTTCAACTCCACAGAGTCAGTAATTTATTCTTGGGGCAATGTATACGCTATTGAGGTGGTCGCTTCCAACCTGTTTCTAAAATAAATGTAACCATTCACATTGTAAAATTAATTAAAAAAAGGCTCGCTGGGTTTCTTGCTGGTTCTTCCCAGGACCAGTCCATGTAATCTATATTGAATAAAAAATTCTATTCTATTCTATGTATATGTACGTATATATATAAAAATATTCTATTCTATTATATGTATATGTATGTATATACACAATATCTTCTCTGTTTAGCCTGGAGGTAGACTTGTAGATAATGCTCCGTTGCATTAAGTCCGCATTTATGTACCTACTTAGTGTAATAAATTATATACATACATAAGGTAATAAATTATATACATACATATACTTTCTACGCACTATAAAAATAAAAGCTTAGTCTCAGACCTACTCCGTCTCTACTCACAGTCTATATTACATAAATCAAGGTCTGTATAACATACGAATATCATGTACGCAAATGTTCCCTTATTTTAATGTAAACGCTACAAATAATACTAACAATGCTGCAATTGCGTACTCTTTGGTGTGTATTTCACGTTAATAACATTCCACTTTAGTTGGTTTAGATTTAATTATGAGTTATAAATAGTAACGTTATCTGTACCTAGACCGCTAAGCAAATCTAAGACGAAAATTTAGTAAGTTAGGAGCTTAATTGTGTTAACGTAATGATAAGCGATAAAAAGTAAAAATAACTCAAGGTCTCTTTGCAAAAAAATTACGCACGTGATTATAGTATAACTATATAAACAGTGTAATAAGTAGGTATTAACAATTACTCAACTATTTTTTAATAGATTAAGTGTGACAAACGAGCACATAGTTCACCCGTCTAAATATTACACATCACTACATCAATTTTTAAAAGGGTCTCCGGTTCTCTAGAATTACCATAGAAAGCACAGCAGCATTAAGCTGCTATTTTACCCAGGTATTCTGTGACAGCCGGATGCTTCCCCGGTCGAGCCGACTCTTTCGTGCTACATTCATATTTTACATACTACATTACTGCTAGTACCAGTTGAAACAAGATTCGCCTCAGCAAATTTGTGTTTCTTTAATGGGAAACAATTTCGTTTTTACTTTTTAAATTAAATAATTTCAGTAAAAAAAGTGAGAGATGAATTTTTGTGTGGTGATGGCGATAGAGAATCATCATCTCATTACATCCCATGAGTGTCATAAGGTGACTATAAATAAAATAAATGTATATACAACTATATATATATATATATATATATATATATATATATATATATATATATATATATATACATATATCAACAATATTGATTCTACGTCCTTTCATTCCGCATTATTGTAGCGTCCACCACTTGTAGGCAATTTTTATACATTATGACGGCGAATATTGGTCCATTAAACAATTTCAAAGATAGCGTTTAACTCATTTCTTTGAAAATTTACCATATGTCGACATACAAATATTCGTATATTTCCGGACGGAGGGAAACCAATTAGGACTCCCTTCCATATTACAAATTATCCAGAATCCCCGTAATATATGTACATAGTTTTTAATTCATTCTTCTGCTTAACGCAATTCCTTTGTATGGTGCGACGTTGCCACTCTTATTAGTTATTCCACTTTGTAATATTTTATTTATAGGTAATATTTTGTTTATGTAGGTATTCGATAGATTCCTATAGTCTGTTTTTTTCGCAGGAGACAAAAATAACAGAACTTTATTAGATTTGTTTAACATGAATAATACAGTTTTTATGATTCTGGTTCAGATTAGATTTAATTTTAGTCACAGAATGTGCAGTTACGAAAAATACGAAATATCATTTTTGTCTTCGGCGAAAAAAAAAACAGATAGATATCATTATTAATTTACCAACTAGTTATTCGTTTAGTAAAAACGAAAAAATATCTAGGATTCCCAACCGTGATACGTTATAGATTGAATATATTATTATTTATTTTACTATTGTAAACAAGTACTAATTGTAGATATTGTCAGGTTTAATAGAAGTTCGTTTTCTTATATTGTGACTAATAACCTAATATGACCTTAGGAGGAAACTCATTTTAATATAAGGTTTTACGGCATTAATTGCCAATGGGTTGTTAATTTCTACAATAAACCGTGGCGTATTGTTGCTGACATGTATAACTCCGAAAATATAATTTGTTTACTTGATCGTATTGAGTTTTGGTGCTCTCACTGCGAGTTTACTTTTTATGATCACTATTTAAAGATGAGTGCGAACTATTTACCTAATCTGTACAAAATACTCTCTACTTAACCAGATTCTTTTTTGTGAAAGGCTATTTTTGTTAAATTATGATATTATTTTTGGTTTTGCAGTTAGTTGAAATACAATTTGATGTGTTTGTTTGGTTGCAATTTGTTTGGTTATAAATATTGGACGCTATATTACTAAAACATGCATATCGTGCTCTAATTGGCGTCCGTATTGTGACCCACGCACATTGAGAACTTTCCACGCTTATGCTTGCTTGCATTTAAGTTTCCTAGGTTATATTTAGTAACTTAGGTAAATAAACTTGTGTAAATTGATTAATGTACTTGACATGGAAATTGAACGGTGCATTTACCCATATACGGACGTAAGAATATCCTAAAATATTCACACTAAGTTTTATTTGACGTCCACTTTTTCGATATCCGATGTCCAAAGTTGTTGTTGATTATTGCATTTTACTATTTATTTATGTTGATTATTTATTTAGTGCTCAAGGCATATTTTTGTTTTTTTGCCGGTTAATTTTGTACTCAGTGCTTATTAGATAATTTTACTTTCCAATTTGTTTTCGTGTCCTTAGATTTAGCTACATATAATAATATTATGGACGTCCGAATATCCTAAAACATTCATACTGAATGATATTTGACGTACATATTTTCGAATTTCGTTATATTTCTATATGTGGACGTCAGATTATCGGTAAAGTTTAATACTGCATGATATTTGACGTCCATATAACCATGAATACATTAATATTTTAATTACTTATGTATAAGACACACATTAATGATCATTGCTTTAATGACATTTTCGTTATAGTTTTATTCGTATTTTAGTGTAGGGAAGCCATGCGGTGTAAAATAGTCACTTTGGTGTTTTATAAAATGTTTAGTTCTAGAAATGATAAAACGCTTAGAAGCTTAGAAAACGTGTGTGAAAAATTAATTTGTATTTCAAATAACTGTAAAAACAAACATAATATCATAATTTAACAAAATAGTCTTTCACAAAAATGAATCTAGTTAAGTAAAGAGTAATTTCGTACAGATTAAGTACAATAGTCGCACTCATCCTCAAGATGCAGTGAGAGCACGAAAACTCAACACGATCAAGTAAATAAATTATATTTTCGGAGTTATTCATGTCAGCAACAATATGCCAAGGTCTAATGTAGTTTACAACCTATTGGCAGTTAATGCAGTAAAACCCTATATTAAAATGAGTTTCTTAGCCAGACCATATTAGGTTATTAGTCACAATATAATAAAACAAACTTCTATGAAACATGTCAATATCTACAATTGAGTCCATATTCCTGTACTCAATCAGAAGGTAACCTATACTCAAACAGAAGGGTTGCTTACGAAATACCTAACAAGATTTCTTTTAGGCAGATTAGTACCAAATGTAAAAATGTTAAAATGTAGTGAAGCATGAAATGAACCGATAGGCCGACGTCCGCTTTCTACATTTACAAAAATATAACTAAATTCAAAAATACGGGTGTCAAATATCATTCAGTATGAAAGTTTTAGGATATTCGGACGTCCATATTATATATAGGTAAATGTAAGGTTAAGAAAACAAGTTTAAAAGTAAAATTACTAGTACCAAGCGCATATAATAATGTCCTGCAGACCGAATTACGGTCACGGCGGCCCGCCTCAACGGAGACTAGCCATCAGCGCAGGACAGGATTATAGCGCCCAAGTGTATGCGCAACCACAGGTGCACTCTCTATTCCCTCACTCTCATAATCCGATGGGACGGTAAACCGACACGACCGGAGAGAGATCAGGCGCAGGACCAACGGCTTTACGTGCTTTCCGAGGCACGGGGGTGAGACACCGCCAACTTCCTGACTCGGGCAGCTATTGAGAATTTCTTGACAGAAAAACTCAATAATTGATTTTTTGTCCCGACCCGGGATTCGAACCACGATCAACAGTCGCACTACTAAAACCACTAGAACAACGAGGCATAATCATATATCACCAAATACAAGTCACACGTTGGCAACGGTGACGGAAAGGCAACGTCGCATCTCCTAATTTTATGCGGAAGTCAAATACGGCCATAAATGAAAGTATTCACAAATCGACAGCAGCGCTATTATTTTTACAACGAAAATTAGCGGAACTACGTAAATATTCAGTACAGCAAGATTGGAAGAAAAATGGCGTCCAATTTTTTTTAGATTGACATTTCTGTAATCAGCATGACAATTTGCGAACATTGCGCTAAATCTCCTTCTTTAAAAAGATTTATTAATAAAAACTTTAACCTTTAACAATTTTAAGTTTTGAGTGGTCCACTTATAGATAGACATATGTACAGTGAATTCGTGAGAGACTCATATGACAGTGATAATGATGATGACGATAGTGATTTAAATATAATAAAAGCGGTTTGAATGCAAGCTTGCCGCCGAGTGACATGTTGTGACTCTCAACGGGTACTCTTTACTTGCTACCAGTCTCAAGGGATCGTAAATCAACTATCAACTATACACACGGCTGTATACATTTATTTTTCCTAAAATAAAAATATTTACATATTACAACACTGACTTAAAATGCGTTTTATATTGAATTTGATTGAAATTCTACAATGTTATTCAAAGTTATTACATCCCAAATTATTATATAAATTATTATACAATCATGAACATTCATTATTTTAATAGCTAATATATTACACAACAAGAAATTAATAAGAGATTTATTATAGTCAACCAAATCTAAGAAATACGTTTTGACAGATGACAAACTTATTGCACCAAGCATACCAACCAAAAAATAGGAACGTACAATATTCGATTCTTAAAAAATTGGTAATCACTTACAGTTTGATTTGAATAAATTAAAAACGGATAATTTAAAACACAAGATTTATCAGTTTATTCGTATTTTTTGTTACTGTTTATTATGTAGAGGATATGTTATACAAAATTAAGATTGAAACTAGAATAAAAGTAAAATTATTCAATCACTTGCGGTACAACTAGTTGAGCTGTCCTTGTTTAAAATAATTATTATTTGATTTTCAATAATGCAGTTAAAAATTAATTTCCCTTTCAGTCATCCATAATATTTTTTTTAGATTTTTCGTCCACTTTTGCCCCATCACACTTCCAAAAAGTTAAATCCTTTTGTCCAAAAAATTAAAACCGAGTCACAAAATAAGAAAACAAACACAAAATCACAAAATTACGCCCGAAATGGCGGGAGATTGAAATTACGTATTGGTGTTTTCAGCGCTGCCTTATATGAGTTATTTTGCCTAAAATTTAAGTTGACAAAGTAAAAAAATAAATAAACTTGTTTTATTCATGATTCATGTAATTTAAAAGTGCAAAGATATTGGAGAATGATTAATGTGAAACGCGAAAAGGTATTTCTTAGATTTAGTTGACTATAAAACAAACGTTAATGTTTTTTTAAATTAAAATAAGCGACACTGAGTTACTTTTTCCTTCTTAACAATTTTTCTTGTATTTGATCTTTGGTGAGACCTTTAGTTTCAGGTACGAGGAAGTAGCTAATGAAACCATTGGAAATGGCGCAGCAAGCGAACGTGTAAAAAGAGCCGTGGATACCGATGTATTTAACCATAAAAGGGAAGACTCCAATGATGAAGAAATTGGAAAGCCAGGCCAATTCTATTAGTAGTATAGTCGCTAAACTTTGTACCTGAAAATGGAGTAATGAGATATATATATTATTTTAACCCATTTTGCACGCCTCCAACTGGAAGCGGAGAGGTTGGGTTCTACCATCGACTTGATAATGTCACGCTACTCGCCCTTATGAAATCCGGTTTACTATTTTTATATATACCTCTCCTTATAAAGCATAATAATACATAAAATTAAATCAAAATATGTGGACCTCAGCCGACCGAAATTACTTCTGTAGTCGTCTCTGCGAACGGGCTTATCCCAGTCAGCCTCTCGGTTCATGTGAGGTGACTGGGATCAGAAATGGACCGCTCCGGACTCAAATGCAGATGGCGGTGCTTCACGAAACGGCCCGAATCGCGCGCCAGTTTCTTTCTCTTTCCTCGTAGCCTTCGGCCGTTTGATTTCCCTTGCCGAGGGCTTCGATCTGATTGGATTTTTATTTGTGTATGTATTATTTATTTATTTATGTTAGCAAGTAAATTATATATATATATATATATATATATATATATATATATATATATATATATATATGTATGTATGTATGTATGTATATATATATATATACACATATATATATACATATATATACACACATATATATATATATATACATACATACATATTGCACGCCTTAAGCACAAAGCGCGTAGGTATAATCTACTAACGCCTAAAAATCAAGAATCCAACGCTTTGTTGCATGAAATGTATCTAACAATCATATTGAACATAATATAAATGATAAAACATATTGTCAGAAAGATAAATCATTGTTGAACTTTTTTTTTAATCGATTAATTGCTAACTTTATATTTAGTGGCTTATGATGTAGATTTATCAAGTCCGCAGGGATGGGTTAGCACTATAACTTTTGAAAATATCATTTGTACAAATCAATCTCTTTTTTAATCTCTTCGTCTATCATGTGGGAAGCATTGGAATGTAAATGGAAAATTAATTTTGTTTTGTTCAGTTATAATTAACTTGTCTCGGCTGATAAATTCCGTAATTTTCAATGTTTTTAGCAGCTTTGCAATAATTTATTTTATTTAATACACTTTGAGACTTTGCGTCACTTCAGCCTTGGCCGCCGTCGTGAGTGGATTACTGTATTGTTTGTTTATAGCGGCTCGTAATGAAAAATATCGATCGCTGTAGAAATACAAAGTATTCCAAAAACCATACTACGTAGTTTTATTATGAGTGACGACCATACTTCACCAAGGTAAGATATTATGATTATTTTTATAATCACAGATTTTTATTACAATATATTGTTTCCCTAAAAGTACAACTTAAAGTACATAGGATTTATATATAATACTTATACTTCTTGGAGTTTATGGAGTGACCTGCAGTTCTGTTTCGGTATATGCTACTGGAACTCGTCGACGAGTAGAACAAGATTATACTCCTTATGCGTTTTTAGAGCGACACTAAGGGACAAACATACATACATACATATGTAGGCTAATAAACACGTTACCATGCGACCAAAGCGCTAAGAGCGATCTCTTTCAGGCAACATTTACCACTAAACTGACTCTATTAACTATTTGAAATAATAATACCTACCTCGGGCATGAAACATTCACCCATCAATACGAAAGGTATGCTTCCGGCTCCATACATGTAGGAGAAACAGTACACCAGGATGAGCGCTGCAGTCACCCACGGTGGCACAATACCAGTCTGCAGGGATATGCCCATAGAGCAGACGCAAAGGGCTACCAACATCGACGAAGTTACTAAAAGGAACTGAAAAATCAAATATAAAATCATTATTAAATTACAGCCGTATGTAGGTATCGTAAGAGAAACCATACAATAATTCGGCCACCCACGGGACGGCGTTGTAAGAGGTGACTATGAAAAAATTCGGAAAAATCTAATTCATTTAATCATCCATTAATGACAGCCTGTCAAAGTCCACTGTTAAACAAAGGTCTCTTAAAACATTGCCTCATTAATGCAGGTATGGCATCTGAGGTAATTTATTTTATAGTTGCTATTAGGAAGACGCTGTTGCCCATATTGTAGTTAGTTTCGCTTCTTAACAAACCCAGGGGATCATATGTTGAAGTGGATATTCAAACACTGACACTAGATGGTACTAAAGTCTAATTGACTTTCGATAAATAGCGTTGGAACTATCCCATTTACGCCAGACGTAAAATATTCAGACCAACGTCAAACAGCAGCGTCAAAACTGCTAGACTTCTGATCCTCAATCTACCTAATAACCATATTGCTGAAGGAAAATTCTCAACATAACGAAAGAGGCCCATTTCCAGTAGTGAACTATTACTGACTGATGATGAAAATTATGATGACGAACAAGTAACAAATGGAACATAAACTGAACCGAGCTTCACTAAATATTACGCTTGGTGGACAAAACACTCGAACTTAGATCTATGAACCACACACTGACATTTTGCACTAGGAGTGCATACAAAGGCGATGGAGGATGACGATAATAGGTTAAATAGATTATAGTTACATACCTTTCTTCCAAACTTGTCAGCCATCACAAGACTTGACAAACTTCCAACGAGAAGGACCGTAGCTAACATAACGCAACAGAAGTTAGACGACAGACTTGGGGCTGCTTGGGTAAAAATCTGTTTCGCGTACACTTGCACGGGTAACACGCCCATCATGACCTGCAAAATTTCAACACTGTTACAATAAAGATATTTTTGCTAAATGCTATTACAAAATACTTTTTTGAAAGTTTCAAAACACTCACAGTATACCAACATAAAATAGAACATAGTACTGCGCTGTGTTTCGTATGGTGGGTGTAGAGAACCGAAGACCCTTTTTACTGGAAACGAGGCATTCTATCGAAGTCCTCAGGGATGACAACGCATCTGCGTTTTGATTATTAATATACTATACTTATAAAAATACTCCTGACCGACTAACTGAATAATCTAGTAACGTACAGCCTAAACCACCGAAGTTATTAACTTGAAATTTTGACAGTAGGTTCTTTTAAGACGTTGGCGAGCACTGAGAACGGACTTTTTTGGGTGAAATTAGGGGTTAAAGTTTATATGAAAGTCCGTCATTTTTCAAGTTATATTCATGAAATTCGGTATTAACCTAAATAGCTTTTAAATTAAAAACAGAGTTACGTATTTCAGTTTTTGAAAATTCTACCCTTAAAGGGTAAAAATAGGGTATGATAATTTGTAAATAAATCCGTCATTTCTCATGTTATGTATATGAACTTTAGTAATTTGGCTTCTGATTAAAATAAAGAGTTAATGTGTTTTACAGTTTTTAAAAAAGTTCTATCCACAAAGGGGTTAAATAGGCGTTAAATAATTGTATGATAGTCCTTTCTTTTTCAAGTTATTTTTCAAGATAAGCTTATGTACCTTAGTATTTTGGCTATAGATTAAAATGAAGAAGTACATATTTTACACTTTTGATACTACTTTTGATCTACCTCCGACGTAAATTAGGGATTGATAATTTGTATAAACGTCCGTCATTTTCAATTTATGTATATTGTGACGGCCCAATATTATTATTAATAATTAAATTCAATATAAAGGGGCGTCAAAAATTGTCTTAAAAGATATATATTAAGCAATTAAGTTAAATTAATAAACATAAAGTTAATATATTTCAGACATTATCCCAATAACATAGTAAATTAAAGGCAAAATTATTGTTTTTCGTAATAAATAAATTTATTTAAAAACTTGAAAAAATATTTAAAATAAGATAAATAATAGAAACACAAGTCAAAAAATATTATAAAATTGAGTTAAATAACGTTTATAAGATAATTAGAAAATTTGTTAAAAATTGTTTAAGTCATGGGAGGTGTGGAAGGATTTCACGTATAGATGAAGTTTTTTCTTAAGGTTTAACAGTGGTAGAGCCACGCGGCAGCTTTGCTGTCGCACGTATGGGCCGGCTCAAACCGGGGTGGTACCACGACCTCACAGAATACCGGCGTGAAGTGGAAGCTCTGCTTCCGCGTTTCGTCTGGTGAGTGCAGGTGGCCGGAGGCGCAACTCCCCCCCCCCCCCATCAACATGGTAGCGGAATTAAATGATAGACTACCCCAGGAGGGTACCAGCACCCCTGGAGAATCCCTCGCTGAGCATCCACGACCATGTTTCTCCACTTCTGAGCGTGGGTGCTCAGGCTGCCCCGCGTATTCTGGGGGGGGGGCAATATTCCGCTCAAGACTAAAACTGCTCGGGGCAAACGGAGCAACAAGACCAAGGCGACCCCTGCCACGCTGTCCGTGAATTTCTGCAATATCAGGGGACTTCACTCTAACCTAAACGCCGTCCACTACCATCTCGAGACGGCGAGACCGGCTCTGCTCTTTCTGACCGAGACGCAGGTGACCTCTCCGGCTGATGTCTCGTATCTCTCCTGCCCGGGGTACAAACTGGAACACTCCTTTGTGCCTCGGGCTGGAGTTTGCGTTTACGTCAGAGAGGACATCTGTTCTCGACGCCTCGGCAGACTTGAAGGTTCGGACCTGTCCATCTTTTGGCTACGCGTAGACAGCGACGACCATCCGCTCGTCTACGGGTGCCTCTATAGGTCCCATAGCGGTAATGCCGAAACAGACCGACTCTTCGACCACGTTCAAGTGGCTGCAGATTCGTTGCTACAGCAGATCCCCTCCGCAGAGATCGTGATCCTCGGCGACTTTAACGCCCATCACGCCGAATGGCTCGGTTCACGTTTAACCGATCATGCGGGGAGATCTGTTCATGATTTTGCCTTGGCATATGGTCTGACACAACTGGTTACTTCGCCTACGCGGATTCCAGATGTGGAGGATCATGCACCTTCCCTGTTGGACTTTCTGCTGACCTCTCACCCGGACGGATATCAGATTTCCGTCGACGCACCTTTAGGCTCCTCGGACCATTGTCTTGTCCGGAGTGTGGTGCCACTCACGCTGAAATCGCGGTTGCATTCTGCAGGCTGCCGCCGTGTTTGGCACTATAGGTCAGCCGATTGGGATGGGATGCGGTCTTTCTTTGCATCCTACCCTTGGGGGCGGGTTTGCTTCTCGCCGGATGATCCCAACGTTGTTGCGGATTCTGTCGCTGATGTGGTACTTCAGGGTATGGAACTTTTTATTCCTTCCTCTGTGGTGCCCATTGGAGGCAAATCTCAGCCATGGTTTGGTCGCTCCTGTAAAATAGCATCATGCTATAAGCAGGAGTGCTACCGAGCCTGGGCTGACGCATCAGCGTCCAGGGATGTAAACACCAGCGCTCTAAAAAAGAAGTATAATTCCGCCTCTAGGTCCTTCAAAAGAGTTATTGCCAAGGCAAGGTCAGAGCACATAGGCAGAATTGGCGAGAGACTAGTTCGTCAACCTTCTGGAACCCGTGCATTCTGGTCTCTCGCCAAGGCTGTCCAGGGGAATTTCTGTCAGCCATCTCTTCCATCTCTGCACAGGGAGGACGACTCACTGGCCCACACCGCAAAGGAGAAAGCCGATCTTCTAGGCTCTTTCTTTGCGTCTAACTCGACTCTCGATGACGGGGGGAGTACGCCGCCGACCATCCCGCGGTGTGAGTGCTCCATGCCGGAAGTGCAGTTCACTCAGCGCTCGGTTCGCAAAGCACTCCTCTCCCTGGACATCTATAAGTCAAGTGGGCCTGATGGAATCCCCCCAATTGTGCTGAGGACGTGTGCTCCAGAGTTGGCACCGGTTTTAACGCGTCTTTTCCGGTACTCCTACTCCCTAGACGTAGTCCCAAAATCATGGAAGACGGCTTTCGTCCCCCCGATCCCTAAAAAAGGCGACCGCTCAGACCCGTCCAACTACCGACCTATTGCCATCACCTCCTTGTTCTCCAAAACAATGGAGTCCATTGTAAACTGCCAGCTCATGAGGTACCTTGAGGATCACCAGCTGATTAGTGACCGCCAATACGGTTTTCACCGTGGTAGGTCAGCTGGTGATCTTCTGGTCTATCTAACTCACAGATGGGCGGAGGCAGTAGAGTCCAATGGGGAGGCATTGGCCGTTAGTTTGGACATTGCGAAGGCCTTCGATCGCGTTTGGCACAAAGCGCTTCTTTCGAAGCTCCCTTCCTATGGGCTTCCCGAGAAATTGTGCGATTGGATCACCAGTTTTCTTGCAGATCAGAGCATCAAGGTCGTTGTAGACGGTGCAAGCTCCGATTGCAAGCTTATTAATGCTGGTGTTCCACAGGGCTGCGTGCTATCGCCAACGCTGTTTCTTCTGCATATCAATGATATGTTGCAAACCCGTAGCATTTATTGCTATGCAGATGACAGCACTGGTGATGCTCTTTACACCGGCCGAGCCAATATTTCAGGACAAACTTGTGTCTGAAGTCGAGTCTCTGCTGGACAGAGTCTCGGATTGGGGGCGACTAAATCTAGTCCAGTTTAACCCCCAGAAGACACAAGTTTGTGCGTTAACCGCTAAAAAGAACCCCTTTGTCGTATCCCCTCAGTTTCAAGGCACTCCCCTTGTTGCCTCAGCCAGTATCGGAATCCTCGGCGTCGACATATCGAGTGACGTGCAGTTTCGTGGTCACTTGGAAGGGAAGGCCAAATTGGCCTCTAAAAAGCTTGGCGTGCTCAGCAGAGCGGGACAGTATTTCATGCCGGCACACCGCCTGCAACTTTACAAGGCGCAGGTTCGGCCGCTCATGGAATACTGTTCCCATCTCTGGGCTGGGGCTCCCCAGTACCAGCTCCTTCCACTTGACCGCATCCAGCGCAGAGCGGCTCGAATCGTCGACGACCGAGTGCTTTCCGATCGGCTCGATTCACTGGCGCTGCGAAGAGATGTTGCATCTCTTTGCGTATTTTATCGCATCTATCACGGGGAGTGCTCTGAGGAATTGTTCGGATTAATCCCAGCCGCCAAATTTCGTGAACGCACTACACGGCAAACGTCCCGATACCATCCACACCATCTGGATGCTTGGCGGTCCACCACTGTACGTTTCAAAAGGAGTTTTCTTCCGCGTACAACCTCTCTGTGGAATAATTTACCACCGGTGATTTTTCCTGACCGATACGACCTGGGGACCTTCAAGAAAAGAGCTTACTCCTTTCTAAAGGGCCGGCAACGCACCTGCAATTCCCCTGGTGTTGCGGTTGATCATGGGCGGCGGTAGTCACTTAACATCAGGTGAGCCACATGCTCGTTTGCCCCCTCTTCTATTAAAAAAAAAAAAAAGTTGTTGAAGGAGTTCATGTATTAAAGAAAATTTTCCTAAGTTATGGAAGGTGTTCACGTATAGACGTCTTGTATGGAGGAAGCTGCCGGAGGTACATACCTGCAGTTGTACATATATATGGGGTGGTCGGGAGCCCGACTGCCTGAAGTACTGTAGCACAATGACTAGTCCTATATTAGGGACTTATGATAATGTTACGCGCTCCAGTCAACGATACACTAGCGCCATCTAGTGTCAGGAACGAGAGCGAGGGGAGCATTGAGAAAATGACATCACAAATCACTCAACCGACAGCGCCTAGTCGAAACTCGAACGCTCGGTACCTTGCGCGTGTTTACTTGAACATTCTGGATATTTCTTTGCTAATTTAAATAAGTAGGCGCTGCAAGATGTGATCAGGGTAGACTTGAACTCGGCGAAACAAGCGAAGCTTCGGAGCGGAATAAAGTGAATAAGTGTGTTTAATTATTAGTGTTTTTAACTTTAATTTGTGTAAAGTAAATTAAAGTGTTAATTTAGGTATTTTATCGGCAATTTTTATTGTCACGAACCTCAAGCTCGTAACAATTGGTGTCAGAAGTGGGATAAAATCATGCCGATTTTACCTAAGGAGGAAACCGAGGGTGTCCGTACCCGAAGTCAACGCCAGCAGGAGACGGACCAACGAAGATTTGGTGGTGCAACGCCGTAGACGTCGGAGGGCCAGCCACCGGCTGAAGGCCCGTCGGTAGCTCCTACATCTGCAGCACCTGACTTAGGTGCTCTGATGGTGATGCTGCAGGAGCAGGCTCGCCGACAGGAGGAACAGGCTCGCCGACAGGAGGAACAGGCTCGCCGACAGGAGGAACAGGCCCGCCGACAGGAGGAACAGGCCCGTCGGTCGGAAGAGCAGATGCTCCTCATTAAGGACCTTCATGCTACCTTTGGGAAAGAGATAAAGGAGGTGAAGGATAAGGTTGCTCAACACGACAACCGCCTGTTGGAAGCTGAAACCCAAATCAAGGAAGCTAAAACCCAAATCGACCAAGTGAACAATCGGGTTGATTACGTGGTGGCTGACGTGAAGAAAACGCTGGACGACCTCAAACTTGGTGATGGAACTACAGCTCCCGTAGTAGCTACAACACCTTCGCTACGTGGGTTCAAGGTGCCACCGTTCGACGGTACCTCTTCCTGGTCAGCCTACAAAATCCAGTTCGAGGCTGTTATGAAGGCGAACGGCTGGAATAAAAGTCAGGCCATGACTGCTCTCACACTAGGCCTACGCGGCCAGGCCTTAACAGTCCTGGAAGCTCTCGGTGAGGAAGTGACTTATGAGCAACTCCTTGAGGCATTGGAGGCGAGATATGGTGACGCTCACCTGGAACACGTCTTTCGTGCGCAGCTTAAAGATCGTGTGCAGCGCATCAACGAAAACCTGCAGCAGTGGGCTCTAGAAGTGGAGAAGCTGGTGCGAAAAGCATACCGGTCTGTACCTGCGCTCATTGAAGGGAACCTGGTGCAGACATTCATCGACGGCATCCGTGACCTGGAAGTCAGAGCTGCTGTGAGGCTCGGGCACCACGAGACGCTTAAGGACGCCTTGGCCCATGCACTGGAGGTAGAAGCCGTGCGGCAGGATCATCGTTCCCATCGCGTCAGGGAGGTTGCAGCAGCTACAGTTCGCGACCGCAACAAAGGATACAGCCCAAGGTGCTATGGCTGTGGGGAAAAGGGCCATCTTCGATCCAGCTGCCCTAAGCGAACCCTAAAAAAGGGAAAGTGAACGATATCAGGAGGGTAGTGCAGCTAACGGCACTGCCTGGCGGCGACAGGATCGTCGTTCACCTCACGCTAGGGAGGTTGCAGCAGTTACGGTTCGCGACCACAATAGAAGATACAGCCCTAGGTGCTATGGCTGTGGGGGAAAGTGGCCATCTTCGGTCCAGCTGCCCGAAGCACACCCTAGGAAGGGAAGGTGAACGGTCTCAGAAAGGAAGTGCGGCTAACAGCACCGCCCAGCAGCAGCAGGAATACGACTTTACTATCAGACACTGCAGCGGGAAATCTCACGGCAACACAGATGCATTGTCAAGAAGACCTTGTCCTGAAGATGGCAACCATTGTAGTAGGCAAGGAAAGGAAGTGGTATCCGTGAGGATGCTCAGAACAGACCACCTCAGCAACGGGTGGAAGAACAGCCTACGACATGCACAGCAGGAAGATCCGGACATCAAGCCGATTCTGGGATGGATGAAGGCCCGTGCTACCAAGCCTAAGTGGAAGGACGTCTCAGCGATGAGTTCAACCACGAAAAGCTATTGGGCCCAATGGGACAGCTTGCTGCTTCAGGATGGAGTCCTGTGCCGTAAATGGGACAATGGTCGAAGAGACAGCTGTCGTTTGCAAATGGTTGTCCCTAAAGCTAAAGTGCCGAATGTTCTACAGTTGTGCCATAATGGTCGTTCAAGAGTCCATCTGGGAGTTAAACGAACTCTACTGAAGGTCCGAGAACAGTTTTACTGGGTCCATTATCGTGACGATGTCGAGGATTGGTGTCGTACATGTACAAGTTGTACGGCCGAGCGGGGACCTCGGACACGTAGTAGAGGAGCACCGAAATTGTACAATGTTGGTGCACCACGGAATAGGACAGCCCTTGACATTGCGGAGCCGTTACAGAAAGGCGCAAGAGGGACTCCTAAGATCGTCCATGTGAATCGCTTGGCGCGTTATTATGGGGCCGATAATGCTCGGGACGAGCATGTCTTAGGAGGGGCAGTGTTACGCGCCCCAGTCAACGATACACTAGCGCCATCTAGTGTCAGGAACGAGAGCGAGGGGAGCATTGAGAAAATGACATCACAAATCACTCAACCGACAGCGCCTAGTCGAAACTCGAACGCTCGGTACCTTGCGCGTGTTTACTTGAACATTCTGGATATTTCTTTGCTAATTTAAATAAGTAGGCGCTGCAAGATGTGATCAGGGTAGACTTGAACTCGGCGAAACAAGCGAAGCTTCGGAGCGGAATAAAGTGAATAAGTGTGTTTAATTATTAGTGTTTTTAACTTTAATTTGTGTAAAGTAAATTAAAGTGTTAATTTAGGTAATTTTATCGGTAATTTTTATTGTCACGAACCTCAAGCTCGTAACAATAATAAACTCAATGATACAAAAGCAATACTATAGAAGGTCTCTATGATGAATATGCATTACAATAGTAGGGTCGTGGGTTCGAACCCTATATATTAATGACTTATGAAAGTAAGGTCTATGATACAAAAGCAATACTATAGAAGGTAATTAATATGCATTACAATAGTAGGGTCGTGGGTTCGATTCCTATATATGAATGACTTATGAAAGTAAGGTCTATGATTCAAAAGCAATACTATAGAAGGTCTCTATGATTAATATGCATTACAATAGTAGGGTCGTGGGTTCGAATCCTATATATACATGACTTATGAAAGTAAGGTCTATGATACAAGAGCAATATTATAGGAGGTCTCATTGATGCATAAGCATTGTATGGGGTGGTCGGGTCACTGACTGCTCCTAGTACTGTAGCAAAATGACTAGTCCTTATTAGGGACTTGAAAAGGAATATTATGGTGGCGTGTGTGCTGCTTCACGAGCAATTGGTCCGAGGTAAAAGTGGACTCGCTAACCGATGTGTCCTAGACATATCATCTTAGTGCCGGTGGTAAGCGGGTTTGTTGTAGCATTACGGCTTTCCCGTGGACATCGCACACCCATACCGTTTGTGGGCGACGTCGTTGCGCATAGCGATATGTCGTCTATCTTTCGGATTGGGATGATGAGTGTGTTTGGTAGCACTTTTAAGTGTAGCAGGCATACTCAACTTCATGTCTTAGTGCATTAACGCTATGATACGTGGAGTTTTGTTCATTGGCGTCTTATTAGCGTGCTAATATGATACGTTGGTGATATTTTTTATATAACAACAATACCAACTTTGTTACCAAAGTCGATAGGGATCACGTGGGTGTGTTGTGAGGGGGTGCCACCCGTATGATAGTTGCATTGATGCTTACTGCTACTTGCGGTATTGCGTCTTGTGATAGATCTGCGGGTGTGCTGCGCCTGATTCGACGCATTCTTGTGGTTCTGGTCGATGGAGGTATACAATTAACATCTTAGTGCCGGTGGTAAGCGGGTTTGTTGTAGCAATACGGCTTTCCCGTGGACATCGCACACCCATACCGTTTGTGGGCGACGTCGTTGCGCATAGCGATATGTCGTCTATCTTTCGGATTGGGATGATGAGTGTGTTTGGTAGCACTTTTAAGTGTAGCAGGCATACTCAACTTCATGTCTTAGTGCATTAACGCTATGATACGTGGAGTTTTGTTCATTGGCGTCTTAGTAGCGTGCTACTATGATACGTTGGTGATATTTTTTATATAACAACAATAAAAACTTTGTTGCCAAAATCGATAGGAGTCATGTGGGTGTGTTGTGAGGGGGCGCCACCCGTATGATAGTTGCATTGATGCTTACTGCTACTTGCGGTATTGCGTCTTGTGATGGATCTGCGGGTGTGCTGCGCCTGATTCGACGCATTCCTGTGGTTCTTGTCGATGGAGGTATACAATTAACATCTTAGTGCCGATGGTAAGCGGGTTTGTTGTAGTAATACGGCTTTCCCGTGGACATCGCACACCCATACGGTTTGTGGGCGACGTCGTAGCGCATAGCGATGTGTCGTCTATCTTTCGGATTGGGATGATGAGTGTGTTTGGTAGCACTTTTAAGTGTAACAGGCATACTCAACTTCATGTCTTAGTGCATTAGCGCTATGATACGTGGAGTTTTGTTCATTGGCGTCTTAGTAGCGTGCTACTATGATACATTGGTGATATTTTTTATATAACAACAATACCAACTTTGTTACCAAAGTCGATAGGGATCATGTGGGTATGTTGTGAGGGGGCGCCACCCGTATGATAGTTGCATTGATGCTTACTGCTACTTGCGGTATTGCGTCTTGTGATAGATCTGCGGGTGTGCTGCGCCTGATTCGACGCATTCTTGTGGTTCTGGTCGATGGAGGTATACAATTAACATCTTAGTGCCGGTGGTAAGCGGGTTTGTTGTAGCAATACGGCTTTCCCGTAGACATCGCACACCCATACCGTTTGTGGGCGACGTCGTTGCGCATAGCGATATGTCGTCTATCTTTCGGGTTGGGATGATGAGTGTATTAGGTAGCACTTTTAAGTGTAGCGGGCATACTCAACTTCATGTCTTAGTGCATTAACGCTATGATACTTGGAGGTTTGTTCATTGGCGTCTTGGTAGCGTGCTACTATGGTACGTTGGTGATATTTTTTATATAACAACAATACAAACTTTGTTACCAAAGTCGATAGGGGTCATGTGGGTGTGTTGTGAGGGGGCGCCATCCGTATGATAGTTGCATTAAGTGCTTACTGCTACTTACGATATTGCGTCTTGTGATGGATCTGCGGGTGTGCTGCGCCTGATTCGACGCACTCTTGTGGTTCTGGTCGATGGAGGTATGCAGGTGGTGATGTCCGCTGGGATTCATGGGGGACCTTGGAATGGTGTAAGCCCGACGATAGTCGTATTGATGCTTGTTGCGTTCTGCAGCATTGCGTCTCTGCGATGGTTGTTTGGTGAGACGCTACTCTCAATGGCGCTCTCTGCGTCTTGGATTGACTCAAACCTGAGTAGCTTTGCCCAAGTCGGGTCCCTTCATTACGGGGCTGCAGACTGTCTGCCCTCCACGATGTTTTATATAACAACATAATATTATATCTCTGTAACTTTCCCACCTTTGAATGATTGAAGGCAACTTGTCGGTGGGTGAGACAAACATGATCGAAAATGCATTTACTCAACGTCAGTGACACAAACCCTTTCTGATGGCGAATTATTACTCTTATCTTATAACTGCCTTTTGGCTATATCTGCCATTGTATTGGTTGGTGGAGCATATGTGTCGACCTCATGCGGGTGGTAGCTGGCGGGAGGATCTGAGGAGACTCTCAAGGCTGCGGCCGAAAGCCGCACAACGTGGGACCCCATTCCCTTGAGGTGAGCGGTAGACTCATGACACGCTCAGCGGCTAGTAGCCGTGCTGATCATGCAATTGGTGGTGATGCCATACACTTACATCACGTCTGCAGGAGCGGCGGTCTGGCAGGTGGTGGCGCTCACGGAGGGTTTACGGCCAGTGTGCCTATTTGCCTAAACCGTGTGACGTACATTCACTGTGGCTGGATTCGTTCGTATTCTGTATGGCGTTTACACGCATTAACATGCGCGACTTCGGTCGATGTTTGTGCTTACGCACTAACAAGGGGCCAAGCCTCTTTTACTGGTTCGCCAGTTATTTTGCTGTGGACTACGGTCCAGTTCCCGAATTAGCGTTCCCTTCGGGGGGAGTGCATCACAACGGTTGGCGCTCACCGCGCACGGCGTGTGTGGGGCCGTGTACCTCCCCTACATTTTTTTTTTTAAATAAATGTAGGAGAGCGAATCCCTTGTATCGGGTATTTTGTATAAACTTTCCTTTCCCTTTTCCGAGCGGGAAGGGATAATTAATAATGTAAACCTGATGCAAGTGGAATAGGGACGTTTTATGTTCTTAACCTTTTTCGAGCCCTGTCTTCGTGAACGGGGTTCACTTAGCTTATAAGGCACTACCAACAGCTTTCAATTGCTCTAGTGAATATTCATTCTTCCAAAAGACACCTAAAAGAACTAAGTTACTAAACAAACACAACGTAAATAAGGGTCCTAACTAAGACGATCACGCCAAAATATTAAAATCGGCCTATTAATAAACCTTTTGAAAGATCATTTAGAAAGATCAAAACATATTTTATTTATCCTGGTCACATATATATAAGTTTTATTATAAAGAAGAATTGATTATATTTAATCTAATATATTTATTATTATGAGAGGGGGGGAGCGTTACAATATGAAAATTGGTATTTTGCCTTTCGATTAAAAACAAAGAAATGTGTATTTCACAGTTACTGAAAATTCTATCCCCAAAATCCGAATTCCGTCATTTTCAAATAATATTCACGAAATTCAGTATTTTAGCTACTGTTTTAAATTAAATAGGTATGGGTTTCACAGTTTTTAAAAATTCCACCCCATAAGTCTTAAATAGGTGTTGGAAATTTGTATGAAATCCCGTCACTTTTCAAGTTATATGCACGAAACTTAGTATAGTGGCCTTATATTTAAAAAAAATACGTGTTTTATGGAATAGTGCAAGTCGGACCATCATATAAAGGGTTCCGTATATATTATAAAAGAAAAGTCTTTTTCTAAGTATAGATGTAGAGTTATACAGGCTGCAAAAGTTAATTATATGGGTCTCCATATCTCTTTAATTTTTTTAACTTCCCGCTAAGAAAATTGAAAATTTTCAAAAATAGGGAAGTTATTGGTTTCATTCCGATTTTCGAAAATCGAATTATCATCAGATTTTGGCGTTTTGAGAGCCCAGGAAACTATTCTGACTTATTTCACGTGGGAGTCCTTAATTTCTGAATTGTCGGAAGTTCTAAGTCTCTGTGGAGGTTGGCGTTACAGACGTAATAGGGTGCATTCGTAGCCCGACGACTGAAGAGGTTTCGACCTATTTATTTAACCTAAAATTATGTGTCGGCACAAAATTTTTATTTTTATCACATTATAATCAGACAAGTAGACGAAAATTAGTTGCTGTACCATCGTACACTTTTTAGTCAATATTTAGTTGATATGTACGCAAAAATTGAAACAGAAAAATTATATTACATCAGGGACAACCAAGCGCAGCTCAGTGTAGATAATTGTGTACATTTGAAAGATGTAATAGGGCGGTAGGACACCAATATTGTTAAACTTGGTCATATGGTAATACTACCTTTTCTTTAATTGAATCATCTCGATGCAATGACCTACGTCCGCCATTACAGTCGCTCTGATCTTTTTATTACACTAACGTGCAATCCTCGATAGAAAGATATTGCAGATACATTGCTGCCTGGTCAGAAATCACAGGATCGACATGACGTTATAACACGGGTATTTTATTTAAAATTAAAAGTATTATTGACAATAAATGAAAAGTAAAATTTGGAAACGTTCGTTGCTATATACATTCTGTCGAATGGCAAAAGCGAGGTCTACCTCATATCCATATTTTGCTGTGGCTTGAGCAGCAAATTACTCTTACAAATATAAATGAAATTATTAAAGTCAATATGATCCATGGACCTTGCAAAAATTTGAACAACAAAATTAAAACAACAATATTACAACAATGTACAAGACAGCGATAAAAATATCGTCAAAAGATGTGATGGTGTTCGTGTGGTGTTGTGCTATTTTGAAGATCCGCATGGAATTAGCGTGGAATGTGAAACTCAAAGGGTATTCTGATGGTATTAAGTATTCGTAGTATGAATACTGTTTCCCTTTGAGCACATTCGGTTATTATTTTGGCCTTTAAGGATATTTAAATTCCGAGTGGATAACGTAACATTACTGCATCATCAATTTGTAATAAATATTTGTATAAGCTTTATATAGACTTCATATAGGTAGGATTTCTGTAGCGAAATAATATCATAATCTCATAGGAAATCAGAGGTTGTACGCAAAGCAAAGTCGCGGGCGACCGCTAGTCAAAGACAAATGTACTTAACATCAGGTAGGCTATGTACAGGTTTATCACCCGCATTTTTCAAAAAAAAAAACTTTTGTAAAAGAAATCCCATCTAAGAGAAACCTTGTGTCTTCTTGTGTGTTTGGAAAGGAATATCTTTGCCAAATTAATCGGTATTTTGTGACATTGCTTGCTTCTTCGTAAATGTACTTCATATATCTTAAATTTATTAATAGTACAGTTAGGCTATTATTAAATACGTATAAAAGACACTTCCACGATTCAGTAGAATACACTTGTACCCGTTCCCATACTGTTTTCAAAATAACATAAATGCTAAGTCTACATAATGACAAGTCATGTCACGCTTTTGCCCGTAGATGTTACAACAAACACATTTTTATTCTAAAAAAACTTTTACTCCCACACTTGGCCTTTCTCCTGTAAAGTGGATAAGTTTATGTTATTGGCTGTGTGTTGAAGCACAAGGTTTCCACCTTAGCATGACTTAGTGCAGCATGGTTACCACAAAGCATGCTGCACTAAGTCATGCAGTAATATGAGGTGGCTGTGGGTCAGGCATATAAACTCGAAGCAAGCAGACTTGCAATGGCAATCTCAGTGTTAATGGAATGACAACCTGATGATAAATCATGTAGGTAGCCGATAGATGGAGGGGCCTTTTTTGGTAATCTATAGCTGAACTCTGAACCCTATGTTCAGCAGTAGAAATGTTATGGGCTGTATTGATAGTTATAATGTGATGCTAAGTTATTTAATTACCTGCAAAACAATGCATAATCCCACCACGATGAATCCTCGACGTGACGATGGTGATAAAACTGTAAGAAATGTAAGACAACAATATGATTAAGATCTGAGTACCTTAAATTGAGAAGTAAATAATTTTTTATTTAAAAATTGGTTAGGTACTCGGTTCTTCAGTTCTCGACACTGCCGTGAAAGGAAAAGGGGAGATCATCCGCCGGGTGAAGGTGATCTGCTCGGGCCGCGGCCAACACTCCGTGTGATAGTTCGGAGATGTTCTATATATACTATTTATAAATCGGAGTTTTGTTAGCGTGATTTAGGCTTCGCTATGTTTCGCTTGCGGCGCGACGACAGCGTCGCCACATCACCCCCCTGCTCAGACCGGAGGTCGATAGTGCAGTCTCGTCGTTGACGAATGAGCAAGTGCCAGGAGATTGCCTTGTAGTCTGCGGTGAGTCGAGAAGAAGGCAAGTAATCTGCGAAAGTGCCGTGAAGCAGAGGCGAGCATAAAGGCTCACAGCCGTGCCAAACACTGTATAGCGCAGAGAGTAGCTTGAAGGAACAGGAAGCATTACTATTCCAGTGCTGCGATGAACCTGTGAAGCTAGATGGCTTGCAGGATATGAAGACTGCAGACGATATCTGCTCGAAAGTGAATGGGTGTGGTATTCTATGACGATGATGAAACTTGGAGTTTCCGAAGGTTGTTGGTTGCGTGTTCAGATCACGTCGGGTGGTCACCACTGTGGCCGTGGAAGGAAAAGGGGAGATCACCCGCCGGGCAAGGTGTTCTGCGCAGGGAGCAGTCAATAGTTCCATGTGATAGTTCGAAGATGTTCTATATATATATATATATATATATATATATATATATATATATATATATATATATATATATATATTGTTTATGATTCGGAATTTCGATAGCGTGATTTAAGCTTCAGTATGTTTCGCTTGCGGCACGACGACAGCGCCACCACAATAACACACTGAACTACGTGGAAATATCATGCTCTCACTAGTCTGTGAAAGCTTCTTTTCTGGATGAACCGACTCAAGATTTCCCTGTGACTCTACCAATTATTACTTATGTGGTTTCAATGGATGTCATATTCAGATTGCTGATTTATTATTACTTGTGGTTTCCAGGTGATCAAAATTCGATCGTAGTTCAGTAAATTTTGAGTTTGGATATTATGCAAGTGTACGGTTGGTGTATATATATTAATAATAATATATATACTAGCTGTTACCCGCGGCTTCGCCCGCATGGTCACTGGGAAATGAACTATCCATTGCTTTTTGAATTGAAAGAAAACTGAGTTTTATAGATTTGTCAGAGATGCAGCCATTAAAAGGAAACAGAGCAAAATTGATTCGTCAGCCTATTTAAATGTTTTGAAACGCAACGTTTGGAAAGCATGAAAATAGCCTGTTTATTCCAAATGGAAATGGGATATTTTATTAATTAAAGGAAACTGAGCATAATTATCCGTCAGGAATGCGGACTTTTGAAAAGAAACTGAGCTAAATTAATTCGTCAGAGATGCAGTTTTCTGAATTAAAAGGAAACTGAGCCAAATAAAAGATCCGTCAGAGATGCAGCCTTTTGAGTAGAAAGGAAACTGAGCTTAATAGGTCCATCAGAGGTGCAGTATTTGGAATTGAAAAGAAACTGAGCTAAATAGGAAATTTTGAATACAAAGGGAACATCTGTGGGAATTCTGATTAATTGATTGTGGGAATTTTGAAAAAAAAAACTAACTGAACACTATTTTAAGGTGCTACTGTGTACAATGTTATATGTTTTTCCATTCGGGGAAAGAATGTGGAAATTCTGGGCATTTGACACACGCGAATATGCTACATACAGCTGACCATGATGAAAAGCACGGTTTTTCTAAGTTGACCCCGCTACCTGTAACGTTTACCCTTGCGCTTTATTAATTGTCATTGCAAAACTGAGCTTAGTAGGGAACTGCAACATTTTGAATTGAAAAGGAAGATCTGTGGGAATTATAGGGATACGTGGTATAATAACATTTTCACCTTTTCCTACGTCTGTCAAAATTGTAGCATGAATTATATTCCGTCCGAGATGTGTCACACGCAGCCTTGTCCCGTTACATAACCGAAGAGCATCTAAATTTCGCATTAGCATGACTGGGATGCCTAATTTTAATTGAAGCTTATGTGAGGGCACACCTGACAACTCTAGATAATTTAGAAACTCTACGGTATATGAAGTGCTCTGTTCTGTGTCCATAACTGTGTCTACTGACAAATACTCTGTTATTTCTCCTGCTACTTCGCTCAATATATCTGAATTTATTTTGTTAACGCTCTCATTTTCTGGTGCAACTATCGCCCTTTCTCATAACCATTTGTCTTCATGCATGTTGTTCGTTAAATCTGAATAAACGCTCGCAATTAATTCGGAATGACTCTGTACAAAATTACAAAAATCTCTCGTCAATTTAACGCAGCCCTTAGCATCAGTTTCCAACCGCCCATCGCCAATTTTTAATAGTGTGTCAGCATAGTTTCTCTGTAGTTAAACTGAATTTTATCACCTTGTTCCATAAAATAGACGAATTGAGTCATGCTTTAATTTCATCTGCAGGTGTGCCCTTTTGAATGACAGGTAAAGTTTGGCGAAAGTCACCAGCCAGTAAAACCACCAATCCTCCTATTACATCGGTATTGCTGCGCAAATCCTGGAGCGTTCGATTTAGTGCTTCCACAGCTTTTTTATGCGACATTGTACTTTCGTCCCACACTAAAAGTTTGCATTGTCGTAGCATTATACCTCGTGCACTATTTTTCCTAAAGTTGCAGATCGGCGATTCTTCCTGGGCTAGATTTAGAGGGAGTTTTAAAACAGAATGTGCAGTGCGCTTAGCAGCGTGGCGGCTCTACCGGAAGAAGCTACGACCACAGCAATGCTTTTATCTTTCCGTACTTTCACTAATAATAAATTTAACAAAAATGTCTTCCCAGTTCCTCCAGGGGCATCTAAAAAGAAAAGTGCACCATTTCCAGATTCAATTTGTCCTAATACTTTGTCAAAAACTCGTTTTTGTTCGGGAAGCAAGCGCGGTACAAATTCGGCTACTTGCTGCTATAAAGCTGGTATATCGTTCTTTGTTTCACGTATAATTTCATCACTTAGTTCATTTTCGGTTGTTCGCCGAGGGCTTATCATTCCAAAGTCGCTTAATTTTTTGCCTACCATTGCCATTACTTTATCTTTAATTTTTCCAAGTGCTTCATTATAAATGTCTTCATTGTATGTCATGTTCGCGTGTGTCTGCTGTAACCTTCGCAAAATATCTTCCGCCATGTACTCTTTATATTTCTCCAACAATTTATATGCACTAGATAGCCCGCAAGATGATATGAGAGTTGCACAAAGATCCCTAATTTTGGCTGGTGACTGGCACTGCACAGCTTCCTCCATGGTTTCATCCCAGTGATTATCGTTTTCTAAAAGATGCAGAGCTTCACATGCTTCTCTATAAGTTGTGCATTCCTGACCGTTGACAGTTTTAAGGTCTTTATATCCTGTAGGACCCGAACATGGTGCAGTAGCAATCGTAAACAGAAACATTCAAAATTAGTTACATGGACGGTATACACACGACCAAGGGCATCTGATGACTTTACACCGGGCCTATTTGCAACAGGCGTGCCTTGAATAGGGCGATTCCACTCCTTCCTAGATGTGTTTCAAGTATAATAGTGGGAGACTTCAGAATATAACAACGTTTTTGCAAAGGGGTCTGTTTAACAAAGTTGAAAGAAAGCTGTTCGTGTAGTTTTTGGTGGTGATGCAATTCTTTCTTGGAAATTTCTTTCGGTGAAATATACACGCTCTCCATTTTCTAAGTGCACAGCAAGGTGAGTAACTGTTGGGTGCCTTTTGTGATAAGGGAAGCCAAGGAGACGCCACACTGCCTCGTTACTGCTAACATAACGCCCTGTTTGAAAGATCTGTACTTCATTAACGGGATTTGCCTCACCTTCACTCCTGAGATTAAATATTGCTTGGTCACTTCCTTTATTTATGTACTTACAGATATATTTGATTGCGCGGACAGTATTATTTCTATATTAATGTGGGCATTAAACATTTTACATAGAATGGGCGAATACGGGACAATCCTTGAATCATATTTCGGACGATGGTATCATACAATTCTTTATCTTGCTCAGGATCCGGATTCCGGATCCTGAGCAAGATAAAGAATCCGGATCTCGGCGATTATTATGTCGTCTATTTGGCTGGGCCGCAACTTCTCTTTAAGCCATATTAGAATGTGGGTATGCGGTAATCCTCTTTTTTTGCCATTCAATTGAATACATGAAGCACTGCACCTCTCCGAAAATTTTCCCTTTGTTAATTACATACATTAATTTTCGTACTTTTAATCTAAATACTCTAGCAACTAAATCGTGTCTGTCAGTACTTTTTTGGCCCGGCATTAGCTCCTCGGTTATTTCTATTCACGTGGGATTGCAAGTAAAAGTAACAAAAAGATCAGGTGTTCCGTAAGTTCGTACATAGGTGAATGTGTCTTGTGTGTACTCAAGTAGGTAGCGGGGACTGTTATCGAATGATGAGGGCAGAATTACCATTTTACCTAAATCTCTGGGGTTTACATTGGCGTCGCTAGAAACTGCATCTTGTAAATGTATATAATCGGAGTAGGCTCCTTTGTGACCGAGTTAATGAGTGGAATTTGAAAATGATAACCCTCTTGTCCTTAGCAATTAATCAATGGGTATTGCAGAGCGTCATAAAACTTGTGTGTAGGTAGGTTTTCTAAAGTAGTTTTAAATGTTTTGTCTAAAATGTTACGTTCATGCAAGAATCTTTGAATTTTGAACAATGCGTCTCTCTCAACTCCCTGGATAAATTGGCAGCGACGGTCTACCTCAATTTCTTCGTAACCCATAAAATATACTTGTAAAAATTTATGTTGTTCGTTTTCAGCTGGAAAAAGTGAACCTATTCTATGATAAATTTGCCCTTGCACCGTAAATGTAGGCGAAAATCCCGGCATTATTATTTCCCGGTCAACTCCGAAGGACGTCATTTGAAAGCATGATTTATATTTCCGGATCCTATTTAAAAAGCGCCGTGACTCATTAGCATCATATAAAAAGAGAGTTTTAAAAGGTTCTTCTGGTTCCCCAAGTAACGGAAGAGACATTTTGCCATTCGAACAGCACATGCCTGCGGTCACATCTTTCCATTTTAAAGCCCTGCAAAATTGACACCCCTTGTCCATCAGTCCGATAACAACTAACCTGTGATTTTTATAATCAAAGGATCATATTTTGAATGCTGCGTTATTAAAAACCGACCAATTGTTTCTTTGAAAATGTTGTAGACGTTCACCTTGGAGCTGTGAATTTGCCTCTCTTCGCGCCTGTGTCTGTTCTGGTGTTTCAGACGCTCTTATAGTAGATTGATGTTCAGCTTGCTCAATGAGTCTGTGTTGAGTTTTATCAGGTGTTTCCGCGGCTCTTAAGGCGACCTGACTTTTCGCTCGTTCGAATAGCCTTTGATGACTTTGAGCAGGTGTTTCAGTAGCTCTTAAAGTAGATTGACGCTCTGCCTGTTCAAGACGCCTTTGCTAACTTTGAGCAGGTGTTTCAGTAGCTCTTAAAGTAGCTTCACGCTCTACCTGTTCAAGACGCCTTCGCTGACTTTGAGAAGATGTTTCAGAAGCTCTTAAAGTAGCTCGACGCTCTGCCTGTTCAAGACGCCTTTCTTGACTTTGAGAAGGTGTTTCGGAAGCTCTTAAAGCATCCTGACGCTCTGTCTGTTCAAGACACTTTGCTGGCGTTGAGAAGGTGTCTCAGATGCTCTAAAAGTAGCCTGACGCTCTGCTTGTTCTTGCCCTCTCAGTTCAGCATCTTCTAAAGATTCTAGCGATCGAGCTAATCTTTTCGCTTGTCTTTGAGAAGATACTCTTGAAAGGCTGGACTTACGTTTGCGAGGCATTATGAAGTAATAAAAATCCTATTTATAAAAAAACGTTAAAATACCTAAAAGGAATTAAATTTCCTTTTAAATATTTTGTTAAAAGTTAATCTAAAATATCTAAAAGGAATAAATATTCCTTTTAAATATTTTTTAAAATCAAAACAAGAAAACCAATTCAAGACACAACACGAATCAGAAAACGATAGCCAAAAAAAATCGAATCAACTTAAACCAAATCACAAAACAAATCACAGAAAACCGAAATCGAAAGCAGTAGTCAATATAAATATAACCAAAGAAAAAAAGAAATAAGTGTATAGGTACCGTATACACTATCTATACTATTAATATTCCTTTGAAATATTGTTAAACAACCTAAAACAACGAAAACCAATTCACGATTATAAATAAACAAAATCCAAAATCAAAGCCTGAGTCTAAATATGTATAACGGAATACCGACCAAATCAACAAAACCGATCCAAGAAAATACACAAATCCGAAAATGAAAGCCAATATAAATCCATTCAACTTTGACCAATTCACAAAGCAAATAACAAACAACCAAAATCGAAAGCAGGTAGTCGAATAAGCTACGAAATACGATGTAGGTAGCCGGAGGATTTTTCCTCTCCGGTTGATACTTCATATCTCTCCTACCCGGGGTACAAATTAGAACATTCCTTTATGTCCCGGGCTGGAGTTTGCGTGTACGTCAGAGAAGACATCTTCCTCTAGCCTCTTCTGATTCTTCTGACATGCCTCAGCATTCTTAAAGGGAAAAAGGACTTGTCCATCCTATAGCTGCGCATAGATAGCGACAACCATACCCGCGTCTACGGGTGCCTCTATAGGTCCCATTACCAGTAATACTGAAACAGACCGACTCATTGACCACATTTAAATGACTACAGATTCCGTGCTGGAGCAGATCCCATCCGTAGAGATCGTGATCCTTGGTGATTTCAACGCCCACCACGCCGAATGGCTCGATTTACGTTTAACCGATCATGCGGGAAGATCTGTTTACGACTTTACTTTGGCATAGGGTCTGACACAACTGGTTACTGCACCTACGCGGATTTCAGATGTGGAAAATCATACACCTTTCCCGTTGGACCATCTGCTAACCTCTCATCCGAACGGATATCAGGTTTCCGTCGACGCTCCTTTAGGCTCGTCTGACCATTGTATTGTCCGGAGTGTGGTACCTGTCACATTAACGTCGCGGTTGCATTCTGCAGGCTGCTGCTGTGTTTGGCATTATAGGTCGATCGATTGGGATGGGATGCGGTCTTTTTTGCATCCTACCCTTGGAGGAGGGTTTGTTTCTTGTCGGACGATCCTAGCGTTGTTGCTGACTCTGTCACTGATGTGGTACTTCAGGGTATGGAACTTTTTATTCCATCCTCTCTGGTGCCCACCGGAGGCAGATCCCAGTCATGGTTTGATCGCTCCTGTAAAATAGCATCACGCTATAAGCAGGAGTGCTACCGAACCCGGGCTGACGCATCATCATCTCGGAATGTAAATACCAGCACTCTTAAAAAGGAGTATAATTCCGCCTCCAGGTCCTTCCACATCGGCAGAATTGACGAGGAGCTAGTTCCCCTTCCTTTGGGAACCCGTGCATTCTTGTCTCTCGCCAAGGCTGTCCAAGGGAACTTCTGTCAGTCATCACTACCATCTCTGCACAGAGACGACGACTCACTGGCCCATGCCGCAAAGGAGAAAGCCGATGAATGAATGAATATACTTTTATTGTACACCACAAACAAATATACAGATAACAAAACAACAACCAGATTGTATGTAAGTACAATTTGGCGGCCTTATCGCTACATAGCGATCTCTTCCAGGCAACCAAAGGTGTAAAGGATTAGAAGAATGAAAACTAGGTACGTGGTTCAATATAAATGTGCATAATATAATATCAATACTTGCGATTACATGCAATAAAATAACATATAAATAACTAATACATTGAATTATATAAATTACTAAAATATAATTTAAAAAAATAAATAATTAAGTAAAACATATAATATTCACATATACATACAAATATATAAACAAACTTACACATTTACCCAAAAATATATATATGTATAAATATGCTTCACATATACGCAACGGTAGGGCATTCCAGAGCTTGATAGACTGGACAGTGAAATATTTATTAAAAAAAGAGCTTTTTATATAGAAGAGGGGGCAAACGAGCATGCGGCTCACCTGATGTTAAGTGACTACCGCCGCCCATGATCAACCGCAACACCAGGGGAATTGCAGGTGCGTTGCCGGCCCTTTCGAAAGGAGTAAGCTCTTTTCTTGAAGGTCCCCAGGTCGTATCGGTCCGGAAAAATCGCCGGTGGTAAACTATTCCACAGAGAGGTCGTACGCGGAAGAAAATTCCTTTTGAAACGTACTGTAGTGGACCGCCAAGCATCCAGATAGTGTGGATGGTATCGGAACATTTGCCGCGTAGTGCGTTCACGAAATTTGGCGGCTGGGATTAATCCGAACAATTACTCAGAGCACTCTCCATGGTATATGCGAAATAAAATGCAAAGAGATGCAACATCTCTTCGCAGTGCCAGTGAATCGAGCCGATCGGAAAGCACTCGGTCGTCGACGGTTCGAGCCGCTCTGCGCTGGATGCGGTCAAGTGGAAGGAGCTGGTACTGGGGAGCCGCAGCCCAGAGATGGGAACAGTATTCCATGTGCGGCCGAACCTGTGCCTTGTAAAGTCGCAGGCGGTGTGCCGGCATGAAATACTGTCCCGCTCAGCTGAGCTCGCCGAGCTTTTTAGAGGCCAATTTGGCTTTCTCTTCCAAGTGACCACGAAACTGCACGTCACTCGATATGTCAACGCCGAGGATTCCGATACTGGCTGAGGCAACAAGGGAGTCCCTTGAAACTGAGGAAATGCGACAAAGGGGTTCTTTTTAGCGGTTAACGCGCAAACTTGTGTCTTCTGGGGGTTAAACTAGACTAGATTTAGTCGCCCCCAATCCGAGACTCTGTTCAGCAAAGACTCGACTTCAGACACAAGTTTGTCCCGGCACTCGGAGCCGTTTTCCCGAGAAATATTGGCTCGGCCGGTGTAAAAAGCATCACCAGTGCTGTCATCTGTATAGCAATGAATGTTACGGGTTTGCAACATATCATTGATATGCAGAAGAAACAGTGGTGGCTTGTGGAACACCAGCATTAATAGGCTTGCAATCGGAGCTTGCACCGTCTACAACGACCTTGATGCAACAACATGATGATGCATACAACGTTTTATAGGATAGGGTGACAAACGAGCACACAGTCCACCTGATGGTAAGTAGTTACTGCGGCCCATACACATCTAGATCTATCCTCGATTACGAATCAAAATGTAGATGCGTTGTCACCCGTGAGGACTAAGATGGAATGCCTCTTTTCCAGTAAAAAGGGTCTCCGGTCTCTACACTCACCACACGAAATACAGCACCATTAAGCTACTATTTCACGCTGGTATTCTGTGAGAGCGTGGTCCTTCCCCGGTCGAGCCAACCCATTAGTGCTACAACTATACTACAAATATAACTGCAGCATGGCTCTACCACGTAAAAATAGTATATAGTATTGTGAGTTGGTACCCTTAAAATGAATTTTCTTAAAGAGCGTAAGAGGTTCTCCTGGAAGCCCTACAAAATTAAACTTATCCTTTAGATAGGTAGAAGTAGAAGGGTGAAATAATACACAGTACAGAATAGAAAGAATATGTATGTTCCGGCGAAGTCGGATAGGTAACCACTTGAGACGTGAGCGAAATTGGGAAGTATGGTCAAATTCCGAATACTAGTGTTTTCAAGTCTCTCAAGCTTATTTAGCTGGTCGTCAGTTATGTCTACATAGCTTGTGTCAGCAAAGTCGAGAATCGGAAGGAGAAGAGACTGTGCGAGCATAATTTTTGTAGGAATGGGAAGGAATGATCGAAGGCTATGCAGAGAACAAAGAGCGATAAAGGTTTTCTTAGTTTTCAGTTGTATCCAATTCAAGGAATTATCGAGTAAAATACCAAGATTTTGACATTGCTAAAGTAATGGATTACAACTCCATTGAATTCGACAGGTAGTGCCAAGAACCAGTCAGTTCTGAAGATAAAGCTCCGGCTGCCGATGTTAATAGTCTGTGATGTTTTGGGATTGACATTTATGCCATATGACTTATTGCACTCATGAATAATATTTAAATCGTTATATTATAATTTCAATCGTTATATAATAATATATTAATAATATTTAAATTGGACGTTGCATCCATTTGCGTTTTCTATCGTATCCACCATGGGGAGTGTTCTGAGGAATTGTTCGGATTAGTTCCAGCCGCCAAATATCACGAAAGCACATAGTGTCAAAATTCCCGGTACCATCCTGATGCTTCGCGATCCACCACTGTACGTTTTACTAGGACTTTTCTTCCTCGTATAACTTCTCTGTGGAATTCTTTACCATTGGCGACTTTTCCGGAACGATAATACTTAGGGACCTTCAAGAAAGAACTTACTCCTTTCTAAAAGGCCGGCAACGCAACTGCGATACCCCTGGTTTGCGGTTGTTCATTAGCGGCGGTGGTCACTTACTATCAGATGAGCCACATGCTCGTTTGCCCCCCTCTTCTATAAAAAAAAATTAATAATGGTTTATATTAGCATTTATTAACCATGCCCGTGGTGTGAAAAGGAACAGGACACTGCGGCAACCAATCTGAATCCCCTCTAAAGTAATCTATGAAGGAGGCCTATGACTAGCAGTCTGTTGTATTAAATGAACGAATTTTTAATTTAAGATATTTTTATATTTTACAGGACTACTATAGCTTTAATTGGACTGTAAAACACCAAGCTACTTACATAGTAATTTGAGAGACGACATTCTCGTTTTCATTTGTGGAGAATCATCATCCGTATTGAGCTTTTCTTTCTCCGCTTCTTCTGTTTTATGGTTGTCTTCTGTAACAAAAATGTAATTACATAACATAAACACTCACGCCTGTCACCCAGAGGGGTAGGCCGATACTACAGGCTTCCATTTAGCACGATCCTGACATACCTTTCTCGCCTCTTCCACATCCATATACCTACGCATACATGCTCGTCGGTTAAGGGTACTCTTAATTTGGCCCATTTTTGTATGTCGCCAATTTGGTCAACAAACTTCCGCCTAGGACGTCCCTTTCCGACTCTTCCATTCACTTCTGCAAGATATATTTGCTTTGTCAGTCTTTCCGCATTCATTCTTTCTACATGACCAAACCACCGAAGCATTCCTTTCTTAATCCTGGTCACCGCATCATCTTGCAAACCACACTCTTCTTTTATCACACAGTTTCTCACCCTGTCACTCAGATTCAGCCCTAACATACTCCTTAGCGACCGCATTTCTACTGCATTTATTCTACTCTCGTGCTTCTTCTGCCACACCCAACTTTCACTACCATACGTTAAAGTAGGGACTAATACAGCACTGTGAATTGCCATACGTGCCTTTTTTGACACATTCTGACTTTTCACAATAGAGTGTAGAGCCCCATTTACTTTATTTCCTGCATTCACTCGTCGTTCAATGTCCTTATCATATCTCCCATCCCTGCTGAATACACATCCTAAATATACGAACTCATCCACTTGCTCAATTAACTCTCCTTCTATTCTTATTTCACATACCGTTTTGCTTTCATCTCTTTCAAAAACCATCACTTTCGTCTTACTTGCGTTCACTTTCATTCCCCTTTCTTTTAAGACCTGTTCATTAATGTAACCATCATTTGCAACTCGGCCGCCGACGACGCAAGTATGACTTGATCATCGGCGTACAAAAGGCATTTGATGGTTAACTCACCCATTCTTAACCCGCATTCTTCAACTTTCAAATTTTCCAAACAGCTGTCCATAAATAGGTTGAACAGCCACGGGGAAGCTACACAGCCCTGTCTGACACCTTTATGGATGCCAAACCAGTCCGAGTAGACCCCGTTGATTCTAACAAGCACTCGAGCCCCTATACAGAGACTTTAATGCCTGTATCAAACCAGCGCTCAACCTAAATGCGTTCAGCGTTTGCCATAACACATCCCTGTCCACTCTGTCATAAGCCTTTTCCAAGTCCATGAACGCACAAGAAACTTTTTGGTTTTTCGCCAAAAACTTCTCCGCGATCATGCGCATGGAAAAGACTTGATCTGTACATTGTAATTATTATATAATTATATAGTAATCATTACATTTTTGTTATAGTATAATTATATATTTTTGTATATATAATTATATTATATTTTATATATTATTATAAATTTTATTTGGACTTTTTTACTTATGTGCTTTTCTAGGCATGGCTGCAACTTAAAATTTCTTAAAAACTCAAGACCACACATGATCAGCAGTCGCGTTGCGACCACTAGACCAACGATGCTATCAAATAAGCTTAAGCAATAATATGGAAATAGTAAGCCTTAGTGGTTTAAGAATTAACTAAATAAAATTCTCAGATGCAAATGTTGACTCTCTATTCCGAAAATAAAACGCTTTTTTTCGTAAATAAATCCATATTTAAGATACTTATTCTCCGATCTATATAAATATATAATAATAGTTCTAAATCCAACATGAAAATGAAGATACTATTAAAATTCATGAACTCCTGGCTTCCGTGTTTTATGTATAGATTTTATGGTTTCAAATTGTTCTTACGAGTTTTAGAATCTTCTTAAATTTATCAAAAGCTTTTGTTGACTTCCAACAAATGCAGATTTTCTCAAGATTTCCATGTAATCTAGAGCAACTATAGTAAACTTTGAAATTGCAATATTCTTCATATAATATTTCTATTTCTTTGTACGTTTATTTATGCTTTATTTGCACACTAGGTACAAAAAAAGCGGACTACCAGCCCAATTCTAAGCAGGGAAGATATTGCGGATGCAAAGTGCTAAACAAAAATTTTTTTAATAATAAATGCACGCCTAATAATAACCGTCATAAAGACGTACTAAGATACATATAAACTTTCGGTAACAAATTAATTTAACTACACCAACATAATTTTTGAACACAATAAATAAGTCAATTAAAGGCTATCGAAATTAAATAATACACACATTATTAATTGTAGTGTTGCGCGACGTAATTAATGCCTGGTACATGGCGAGTACCAACTAGCGCCATCTTATTTTTTTTTTGCGCACGAAGCAAATATGGGCAACCCTCCGGAAAGCGGGGGAGGGAGGTGGGGAATGCTCATAGCATACCACGCAGCCGGCTGCGTGGTTATGTGGAGACTTTTACCCACTAAACCCCACCTTTTAGGGACTGGCTTAACGGTCTAACTAGAGATCTCTAAGCCGTATACGGATGCAAGCCTCCTTGGCAGAAAGGAGGGCGCAGCCATCTTATATCAAATAGCAGAACTAGGGAAGCTTTCTAGAAAAATCCATACTACAAACATTTTCTTCTACACCTAGTCAGTCGACACCGGTATGTACTCGAACATTATAGATGTTTTAGTAAGAGAGACTCTATATACGGCCGGTATGGACCGCGACCGAATGAGTATTGAATTGGCGATTCAAGCGAATACTTCATAAGCGATATAACTTCGAACTAAAGTGTTTTATTATTCCATTAGTTAAAAGACCAGTAGGGGGGAACAGGCCAGCTGACAGGAGGAACAGCTCTAACACAGGAAGATAAGGAAGAGCAGATACCTTTCACGAAGGACCTTCAGGCAGCTTTCGGTAAAGGGATAAGGGAGGTAAGGGATAGAGTTGCTCAATATGTACACCGCCTGTCGGAAGCTAAAACGCGAATCTACCAAGTGAACAATCAGGTTATCAACATGATGGCTGACGTGAAGAAAACGCTGGACAACCTCAAACTTGGGGATGGAATTACAGCTCCCGTAGTAGCTACAACACCTTCACTACGTGGATTCAAAGTGCCGCCGTTCGACTGGATTTCTTCCTTGTCGACATAAAAATCCAGTTCGAGACTGTCATGAAGGCGAACGGCTGGAATATAAGTCAGGCCATGACTGCTCTCACCGTAGGCCTTCGCGACCTGGCCTTAACTGTTCTGGAAGCTTTCGGTAAGGAAGTAACTTACGAACAGCTCCTTGAGTCCTTGGAGGCGAGATATTTCAACGCTCACCTAGAACACGTCTTTTGTGCGTATCTTAAAGATTGCGCGCAACGCAGCAAGTAATACCTTCATCAGCGAGCGCTTGAGGTGGAGAAGCTGGTTCAAAAAGTATACCGGTCTGTATCTGCGCTCATTGAAGGAAATCTGGTGCAGTCATGCATCGACGGCATCTGCGACTCCGCGCACGACGCTTAAGGACGTCTTGGCCGCAGAATCATCGTTCCCATCGCGTCACGGGGGTTACTGCAGCTACAGTTCGCGACCGCAATAAAAGATACAGCACTAGGAGCTTTGGATGTAGGGAAAGGGGTGATCTTTGATTAAGTTGCCATAAGCGAACTGTAGAAAGGGAAGATAATCGATCTCGAGAAGGTAGTGCGGCTAATAACAGCAGTGAAACGAGTAAAAGCCAGGACCACAGGGCGGATGCTGGCTGATTTTGGAAGAGTCCCAAGGATTTCGATCTCACAAACCCACGATGGTAGCAGCCTAATCATCAAGGGCGGAGCGGTATGCCGTGTAAACTGATCCTAGATGTGTAGCCTTTTGCACGGCTGTCTGTTCCCAATTTATAAGTCTGTTTCTTGGGGACTCCGCATACAACCGAGAACGTATTAGTTTGGTGACAGCCACCGGTCAGGGCATACCCATCCGTGGAGAGAAGAAGATTGAGTTGAAGCTAGGCACCACGATCTACCTGCATAATGTCGTCGTAGCTGATATGATGGACGACTGCATCCTTGGCCTAGAGTTTATGAGGAAGAATTGTTGAGATGGACATTAAGCAAATGTTTTGAAATGTGGACAAGAGGAACTTTTATGAAAGGGGCGTACTAGGGAATGTGTACAGCCTTAAGAAGATTGTTCTTCCACCGAGATCGGAAACGATTGTGTCGGTTAGTCTTCCTCGAAATCCTGAGCAAGCTCATCGTTGTGTCCTCATGAAAGGGTAGACAACGAACTTCTATGGAAAGTGGCTCGAACCTTGGTCAGAACCACTGACATCTCAGGAGTACGTGTGTTGATCGTTTGTGATCAGGAACAGATTAGAGAAAAAGGTACACAGGTGAGTACTTGTGAGGAAGTGGATTGAGTGCGTTGGTGCCAATATCTATCGACTGGAACCCCCAGTAAGGGTGAACAAACGAGAGTGACCACACTTTGAGAAGACTGTCGCAGCGTTTTCTTGCCGAATGAAATGGTCAAGGTGAAGAAGTTGTAACTCAAGTAATGTAAGATGTATTCTCGTCAAATGATGCTGACATAGGGAAGAACGGCTTAGTTCAACACAAAATAAACACAGGAGAAGAATTGCCTATCCGCCAGCGGCCAAGAAGATAGCCGGTAGCACGTGAAAAGGAAGTAGAAACCATGATTGAGGGAAGAGTAAAGGATGCTGTTTTTGAAACTTCGTCTTGTCCATGGTGTTCACCTGTGATGCTGGTAATGAAAAAGGACGGCAGCATGCGGTTTATGTTGACTACCGCCGTCTGAACGATGTAACAGTATTTATTGATAAATCAATTTCATAATATGTTATTGTAAAATTTGTATTTACAAATAGGAGAACTTTTAAGAAAACTCCGTACTAGAACCATTATACTGATACCTAGTCAGTCGGGACCGGTATGTACTCGAACATTCTGGATGTTTCAGTAGAAGAGGCAATATATAAGGCATGTATTGAATTGGCGGATCAAACGAATAATTCAAAGCAATATAACTACGTACTAAAGTGTTTTATTATTAGTGCCTTAGGTTGTAATTGGTGTTCGGTAATTAAAGTGTCAATTTTTGTAATTAAATCGGCTTTTTATGTTACGAACCGCAATCTCGTAACAGTATTTATTGATAGATCTATTTACTTGCATCTGTTGCAAATGTTCTATTTCCTTACATAAGTTAGTATTGATAAATTATTCTGTTAGCAAATCAAATCAAATTTATTTATTGTCAGAATAGCTATTAGTAAAATATATGAATTGAAAATTTACTTGCAAAATCACATTTTTTTCAAAGCTTCAGAAAAGATTTTTGTGAAATTTTACCTACCAGTACCGTTTTAGAAATAATGTTTCTATTTAAACTTTGTATTGTAAAATAAAACTTTAATATTTTAGTATGCATATTTAACAATTTTAGTATGTATTTTATTCTTGGTAGAGGCACGCTGCAGCAATATTGTGGTTGTAGCACGAATAGGTCGGCTCGGCTGGGGAAAGACCATGCTCTACCAGAATACCAGCGTATAATAGCATCTTAGTGCTGCTTTGTTTTGTATGGTGAGTATAGAGAATCGGAGACTCTTTTTAGTGGAAACGAGGTGAGGCAACGTACCTGCATTTTTATTCTTAATCGAAGATAAATGTAGATGTATATGGGCTACAACATTCGCTTACTGTCACGTGAACAGTGTGCTCGTTTCCTCTTTACACGTCACCCCCATTATATATTAAAATACCACCTGGACATAAACATACATATACTTTCTACGATCTATAAAACTAAAAACTGATATATTCTGGCTCTACCTACAGTTTACATTACATAAAACATATATTATGAGTATCATGTACGAAAATTCACTTATTTGAATATAAACGCTACAATACTAATAATTCCGATAATTGCGTACTCGTTGGTGTATATTTCACAGTAATAACATTCCACTAACCTTAGTTTAGATTCAATGACAAGTTATAAATGATTACGTTATATGCAGCTATTTATCTACCTGATTTAAAAATATCTAAGACGAAAATTCTATTATATTTGTTTTAAGTAAACTTATAGCTAAATTTTGTTAACATAGTGATAAGCGACAAAAATTAATATCTATAGGTCTCTTCAAAGAAAACATTACGCAGTTTTTTTTTTTACGTGTAAGCTATAAAGCCTAATAAACAATATATTTAGTAGGTATAAAAAATTACTCGATACTCTTAAGTGTGACAAAACGAGCACACAGTCCATCTGATGGTAAGAGGAGGCTGTGGCCCATAGACATATACATCTGTCATCTAAGAAGGATCTCCGGTATTCAAAATCACCATACAAGACACCACAGCATTGAGCTGCTATTTTACCCAGGTATTCTGTGAAAGCGTGGATCTTCCCAGGTTAAACCGACTCGTTTGTATTACATTCATAATTTACATATTACATCATTGCTGCTTTAGTGTCAGTTGAAACAAGATTCGCCACCGCAAATTTGTGTTTCTTTAATGGTATGAAATTAATAATAAAATATTAATTATTAAATGGTATGAATTTCGTTCTCACTTTTTTAATTAAATAATTTCAGTTAGAGAAAAGTGAAAGATGAATTTTCGTGTGGTGATGGTGATAGAGAATCATCACCTCATTACATGCCATGAGTGTCGTAAGGTCGTAACTATGGTCAATGCAAGAAAAACTAATCTCCCCTCCTCCGACTCCCAATTTATGGCCTATAACCTAATATAATCATTAATAAACTTCAAGACATGGTTAAAGTAAACCTTTTTTACGACAGAAATGCCCATGTCCATTAGTAGACTTTTAAGTACTGATAAGAAAAACAAAGAAGATTGACAATGATAAGATAATTCTTATTACCGTTTATATAATTATGGTGTCTTTACTTCTATCGACTATAATTGTTTGAAGCGACATTACTCTATTGGTAGGGTACGGACGACTCAGGGAATCAATTATTGAGTTTTCCGTCAAGAAATTCCCAGTAACTGCCCGGAGTCAGTAAATTGGCGGTGTCTTACCCCCGTGCCTCGGAAAGCACATAAAGCCGTTTGTTAGTACTGCGTCTGTTCTCTCTCCGGTCGTGTCGGTTTACTGTCACATCGGATTATGAGAGTGAGGGAATAGAGACTGCATCTGTGCTTGCGCATACACTTGGGCACTATAATCCTGTCCTGCGCCGATGGCTAGCCTCCGTTGAGGCAGGCCGCCGTGGCCGAAATTCGGTCTGGAGAACATTATTATTGTTATTATTATTATTTTGTGGAGAACCGCTCTACGCAAGCATTTATATGTTTACCTAGAGAGGTTAACGAGAGTATTGGTGATGTAAATAGCGTTAAGAGTATTCTTTATTTTCAAAATGTTTTGATATTGTACCTTACGCTACGTATACTTCTATTTGTCACTGAACTCCTCCTAAACGGCATAACCGATTTTGATGAATGTTTTTGTGTTTATTTAAGTGGTTTGGTACCTGGATGGTTTATATTCACCGTTGAATCCGTAAATGCCGCTGGTTTTAAGATTCAAACGTCACCCGTGTGAAGCCTAGGTAGATCACTAGTATATTATATTTCAGCCTTAAAGTAGTGAGAAAAACAAATTCAGTCAATATCAAAAAAGTACTTATTCCTCCTTACCAATATTCTTTGCTATTAATTCAAAGACCGGCGTTATCTGTTGTTTAAGCTGCGACAACTCTTCTAAAACTGCTGGCGACTCTCCTCTATAATGAGCTATAGCTAGTCTAGCATCCTGAAAATATCAAGAATACAATTTTTTTAATCCCAAGCTGTGCTCCCTCAATGTTCAGTGGCGATGTAAGGATATTCACTACCACATATCGTTCCATGGGCGTTACAAGAAGCGACAGAGGAACGAACCAGAAGATGGACAGCAGTGTAATCATTATTACAACCAAAAAATTAAAAGTTTCCCCAAAGTTTTTTAAGAGGGGGCAAAAAAGCATGCAGCTTACGTGATGGTAAATGAATACCGCCACCAATGAACAACTGCTACACCAGGGAATATAATATAAGTGCGCTACCATTTATTAGAACCGACACGCTTCTATCTTAATGAGCGCCTGACGTATACCAACAAGCACCTTTTCCATAGGGCTCGACAGAAGGCACGGCGATGCAACAGGCGTTATGCATGGACAAAAAACGGTGTAATATTTGTGAAGCGCGATTCTATGTCTAGTAAGCAAAAAATATGTATGGACTGTGACATTGAAAAGGTTTTTGGTTCTTCATGAATTTGACCTTTTTTATAAAACATTCTTTAAATCATGGCACTATGGGCATTTATCTTTCATATAATAATTTTGTTTTTATTTTACGTTTGATAGGATAATAGGTTTTGCTGTGTTTTGCAATGTTTTTGTCGTATTTTGTTCAGTTTATTTATGTATGTCTTATATATATTTGGATATTTTTTTAACAATTAAGCGACCGTTTACCTTTAATGATTTGCTGAGCTTATACGAAGGTAACTGTGAACAAAATAGTATTATTTTTCTTGCTTTTAATTTATTTGTTAATAGTTCCTATTGTCCTGCTATTATTAATGAAATTGTATATTATTCTTTGTATAATATGCCTGCAATAACAAATTTAGATCAATTATTTCAATATAAAAACGTTCGGGTTCATGTTATCACTGTTAAAATGTTCATACCAGCATCAAAGTTACATAATATAATACAGCTAGGTGTATTATATACATTTTTGTGCAAGTTTAGTATTAACTGCGTCTCATATTATTATTATTTGTATTATTGTAGCATAGCACTAATTATATCTATAATGTTATGTATTTATAATTTAATATCTCAATATGTAGCTACATTGTGTGATAAATACTTAGTTAATTTAAGCCTTAATCAAAGATATCATTTGTTCTTTTTCTCACACTTACATAATGGTTAGGCCGCAGAAATTAAAAGTTGGTTTTTTAAATCCCGGATCACTAGATACGCATCATGATGAGTTCGTGGTAGCTATGGATCGTCTGAGAGTTGACGTGTTGGCTTTGAGTGAAACCTGGCTCAGGGCAGGTGAAGAAGGAAGGGCACCTCGTGTGCCTGGTTACCACCCGCGACATACTCCTAGGCCGGCAGAAGTTCGTTCTCGCGGTGGCGGTGTAGGTTTCTACATAAGACGTGGTACCAGTACGTAATCCACCCTACCCTATATCGCAGTCTATAGAACAAATGTGGCTAAGCGCCAAAATCAATGGTAAAATTGTCATAATTGGCACTGCGTATCGACCACCTTGGCTTCAAGTGCAAAATTTCATTGATGGTCTTTCAGACACAATAAACACGTTCTCGTCGTATGATTATTAACTACTTCTTGGCGATTTTAACATCAACTACTTAGTTAAATCCAACCGTAATACTAAAATATTAGATGAATTCATTTTAATAAAAAATCTTAAACAATATGTTAACGAACCTACTTATTTCACAACTAACAGCAAAACGTAGTTGGATCTAATACTTTCTAACGTATCCCTAAACAAAGTAGAAGTGAATTACATACCTGATTTGAGCCATCATGCGTTTATATCATGCGAAGTCAATCTTACTACGCACAAATGTCCACCGCGACTTGTTTTTTATAGACCAATTAAAAACATAAATCCTGAATAATTTTATCGAGTTTTAAAGGGTATGAATTGGGAAAACATCGTGAATGTGCAAGATGTTAATGATATGGTTGCTGAATTTAATTCAACCGTATTATCTATATATAATCTGTTAACTCCGATCAAAAAAAGCCTATATTAAGGAACAATATCGTCCCTGGTTAACATATACAGTGAAATTAATGATGCGACTCCGTGATCGAGCACATTCAAGGGAACGTTTAACAAAAATAGATTCACATGTAAATTATTATAAACAATTAAAAAAACAGGTCGTGACTGCTATTTATAACGAAAAGACCGCTTATTTTAACACGTACATTAATTGTAATATTAGAAACTCTAAAACGTTATGGACGCACTTACATCGTCAAATAAATATAAAAAATAAACATAATACTTGTCTACCATACAATTTGTGTGACGCAAAAAAAAATTATTAAACATTTCCTTGACGTTCCAGCCCAAAATTTTGCTTCTCAATCCGCTATCAACTACTTCGAAACCCATAAATTTAGCTCTAAAACTTTTTAATTTAAGGAAATTGATAGTAATACAGTTTTAAAAATTCTACATGATCTGAAGTCGAATGCCATTGGGTTGGATGAAATTTCACTGGAAATGCTGTTATCCACTCTCCCATACTCTTTAAATGTTATTACGGTAATTATGAATAGTTCTCTGAGAGCTGAGACATTTCCCAAACAATGGCAAACTGCTTTAAATAACGCTGCTTCCTAAGACGGATAATATTAGGAATTTTGAAGACCTGCGACCTATTAGCGTATTACCCTGTTTGTCTAAAATCCTAGGGAAAGATGTATGTAATCAGTTAACTCATTATTTAGACCAAAATGAAATACTACCGAGTGTACAGTCTGGCTTTAGGAAACGACATAGCACTACAACAGCTTTGGCCGATGTAGTGGATAATGTTTTAAGTACTCGGGATTCCGGTATGGTTACAATTCTAGTTCTTCTAGACTATTCCCGTGCATTTGACACGTTAAATAGGCAGTTGTTATTCTCTAAATTAAACTACTATGTATTAAGCTCGGAAACTATAGATTGGTTTCGTAGCTATTTTAATGACCGTAGGCAAATTGTCGAAGTAGTAGATGAAAACGGCAATAAAATAGCATCTGATTGCTGTGCTGTTACAAGAGGTGTTCCGCAGGGTTCAATACTTGGTCGCTTGATTTTTTCACTGTATAGTGGTGATATCGTAAAACATATATTAAACTGTAGCTATCATATATATGCTGATGTTATACAAGTGTATATTTCTTTCAAGCCAAATGAGAGTACTGTAGCCATACAAAAATTACATGAATCGTATAGTCGACTGGTCTGAAGCAAACACATTAGTACTTAATCTTAATAAAACGAAATATATGCTACTTGGTACCAAAAAGCAATTAAATAAAGTTTTGGCAAATCTTCCTTAAATTTCAATTAAAAATGTAAATATTGATCGAGTTACTGAGATTAGAAATTTAGGAATATTGATGGATGAGGCACTACACTTCGAAAAACATATAATAAATAACGTTACAAATTGTTTTTACAGATTAAAAGTACTATACCAGATAAGGGATGTATTAAAGACGGAAGTCCGTATCAGATTATGTGAGTCCTTGATACTGTCCAAATTCAATTATGCAGATGCAGTAATAGGTCCTAAACTTCTCAACCGTTCAAAGAAACTTATACAGCGCGTACAAAATGCCTGTGCCCGCTTCTGTTTTAAAATACCTCCCCGTGCACATGTTACACCTTACATTAATAATGCGAAAATGCTCAAAATGGATTACCGCTGGCAGTTGCATTTTACTAAGCTGTTGTTTGGTTGTATAAAATACAGGACGCCGTCTTATCTCTATGAAAAATTGCGCTGGGCTCGAGACAATGTCTTAACAAATGTAGTGACAAGAGCTTTGGCGTACGGGTTGCTTCTGCCTCAGCACCGCACCGCTGCGTTTCGAGGCAGTTTTCGATATGCAGCAACCAAGTGTTGGAACAACTTGCCGCCGCGGTTCCGTAATATGCAATCGATACATAGCTTCCGTCAAAAATTTAAATTGTTCCTCTTAGATCAGCTATCTCAAAGTTAAGTAGTGCAGATATTTTGATAGTATGTAATTTTATAAATAATGTATGAGCGTGTATGTGTGTATGTATGTGTGCTTGTTTATATTTATGTATATATATGTACATAATATATATATATATATATGTATATGTGTGTGTGTTTGAGTATGTATATATTATTTATTGAAATTATGTAATGAAGCGGCTGGTTTGTGTATTTGTTTGTAGCTTAAACTTAATTACGTTCCTGAGTGAATTTCAAAGCAACCTCTTACATTATTATATATAGTATTAATATAGTATTAAGAATATTTTATAAGAATTATGACAATATCACAAGAAATAAATTTTTGTTATTATATTTGGTTTAACACAACAGAACTGCCCTCTGCACTTAAAGAATATATAATAAAAAAAAAAAAAAAAATATATGAAAAAAAAAAAAAAAAAAAAAAAAAAAAAAAAATATATATATATTTGTGTATTTTTATTTTAAATATATAAGGGTGCCACTGAAAATCAGGGTTGGGGTGTTGTACTTCTGATACATTCCAACATATCCTGAGTGGCTTTCCTTTTTGGAGCAGAGCAGCATTAACGGGTGGATTATCTTTGTAATACACCTTATGCATTACTCCTTATTCTCTAGTTTTTTATTATTATTATTATTTTTTTTTCTTTTTTTATATTATTGTTTGCTTTTTTTTTGTTTGTTTTTTTTTTTTTTTTTTGTTTTACCATATCTATAAACAAGGAGTGAGTGTCCTGTTTCATGATTTCTATTTATAATTTTTTTTTTTGTTTTTTGTTTGTATGACTACTTAAATATTATGTGTTTTATGTAATCCACTTGAGTGTGTTGCATGTGCCAAATAAAATCTGTTTCTTTCTTTCTTTCTTTCTTTCTATTAAATAAGAGTGGGTTTTAGTTGCAACTTGTGCGGAGCCAATGCAAAATCCAATTTAGCAGTGAAATTTCAACAGACTGTAATTTTCTCTTTCAAAAGTCATGGATCAAAATGCGATAATAGATGCTCTTACGCCGCTATCACACGCCAGATTATTAAAAACAATTTTCGTTAAATACCACACTCACCTCTTCTCTTTTCTGTCGCAAAAGGTAAACGGGGCTTTCCGTTACCGTCATCAAAAGCGCCACTCCCAGTACGCTGCAGGCCAGGTTCACCCACACGATGTATCGGTAGGTCAGATACCAACCCAGTATATAGGACATTTGAATGCCTATACAATTAAATGCAATTGGAGCTGGGAAAGAAAAAGGTGTTTAAAGATGACCTCATTTTATTATTCTTTATAAAAAAGTCAAAGATAAAGTCAAATATTTTAATAAAAATTGGCTTTTACAAAGCACTCTTTGTATGTCAAACGCTTCAACATCGCTTCTGCAAGTCCCTGCTGCAGACACAAAAATCGTCTATTTTTATCCCAAAATTTACAAATTATCGCTTTAAAATATATAATAATATATATTTAAAAAACAAGTTATAAGAAAGAGTTAAAAAAATTAACTCGAAAGAGTCAACTGACTAAATTGTCATTTCAATTGAATTTATTCATTGGTTAATTTCATTTACTGCATTCATTTCATTCATTCATTCTTTATCGCTTTTCTCTGCCGACGGTTTGAGTATTAACATGTGAAATAGACGTGACTTTTATACTACCATCAACTGGAAGCTATAAGGTCTGTCTGGGATTTCCCGTAGTTGCCTATAACACTAACAATAGATGATCCAAAATTCCCATGATTAATTGAATCAAACTGAACAAAACTTGAACTTTTGGCTCTAGTGGCTCCGGGCAGCAGAAACTTATTGCTAGATGTTTTTCAGGCCGCTAGCCGTGAATCAGACAGATCTGTAAATGCTAAAAGGCAAACAGCACTAACATCATTGTAAGTAATAATTTTTCTACCCATTCCGTCCATCAATTACAGCCTTTATAAGTCCAATGTTGAACTCAGGGCTCTTTTATAGACTCCATGCTTGGCAGGCGATACACCACAAGAGAAATCACAGAGTTTGTAATTTTGACTTATTATCAGGAAGATAATGCTGCCTGTTTCCTCTTTCAGTTTCAATCTGTCGCCTCTTAAGACACCCACGAGACGATATAGGGCAGCTGATATTCTACACCGCCACTACATGCTTATGTCTCGATCGCATGACTATAATTTATTATATGATGTAATTGAAATGCAATGTTATTGAAATACCAGATGCCAGTGTTCCTCTTATAGATTCCTCAGCGATTTCCGAAATAAACATAGGTCCGTAGACGAAGGCAGCGCCGCAACCTATACCTCCAATGAACCTTCCTATTAAGATCATCGTTGATGTAGAAGAGAGATCAATCATTGCCCATGATACCTGGTTATAATTAAAGCTATTGACTATCCTTGGTGTTAATTCCAAATAAGTTGTGACCAAAAATATTAATAAGAGTTAAAATAGAATGTCAATTATTACAGAAATTTAATTAAGCTTTAAATTTGACTTGCCATAATATTAGGAAGATAAAATTTTAAGGAATTTGAATATCAAACATATTAGTTATATTTAAATATTACGCTATGTTTCCTCACATACTTTAAAAGCATATTATAATCATTATGTTAGAACTATTCTTTATAGACTCTTTTAACTCTGAAACGAGGCACTCCATCGCCCTTCTCAGTGGTGACAACGCACTCTGCATTTTGATTCTTAATCAAGGATAGATATAGATGTCTATGAGCTATAATATCACTCACCATCAGGTAGACTGTGTGTTCGTTTGTCGTTATGATTATCTATAAAATTAACCGTAAAGAAAAAAATTAAGATATGCAAAGAGTCATTTACTCAACTACTCAGTAGGCGAAACGTCATTAAACAGTGTTTACTTTAAGAATAAAGAAAGTTACATTGCTAGTTTGCTACTCATAAAAGTAAGTAAAATTAACACTATAAAAGCTGTTTAAATTGGCTTATATTAATATACATATTATTTATTTTCCAGTTTTGAAGTAAGAATAAATATATTACCACTATTCTGAAATAATATATCGAACTAGTAATGGCTAAGTTTCCCCTTTCCGTCTTATACAGAGTAAGTGTGAAAAGCGATCACACAGTCCAGGTAAGTGGATGTTGTTGCCCATAGACATTTACATTTATCCTCGATTAAGAATCAAAATGCAAATGCGTTGTCACCTTTAAGGGCTAAGACGTAATGCTTCTTTTCCAGTAAAAAAGGTCTCCGTTTGTCTACACTCACCACACGCACTGCAGCATTAAGCTGCAATTTTACGCTCGTATTCTGTGAGACCGTAGTCCTACTCCACTCGATCTGACTCATTCTTGCTTTAAATATAATGTTGCTGAAGCCTGGCTTTACCCCGTGTACTACGTAAGTATGATCGATCCCGGTCGAGCCGACCCGTTCGTATAAGTCTCGACAGCCCAAGTATAAGTATAGTATAAGAATAATAAACGGGCTAACAGTCCACCTAATATTAAGTAGCACTGGCAATGGCTACCTGCAACCAACTTTGAGAACGGTTTTCTTCCTCGCACAACTTCCTGTGGAATTGGCTAACATTAGAGATTTTTCTGGACAGATACGACTTAGGGACCTTCAAAAAAACAGCCTACTACTTTTTAAAAGGTCGGAAACGCAGCTGCGTTTCATTCCCCTGGTGTTGCAATTGTTCATATGCGGCGGTAATCACTTAGGTGAGCCGTATGCTCGTTTGAATCTCCCATAAAAGTTTCCTCTCCTATGAAAAAAAAACAGGCTACAGATGCGACTTACGCGACTTTGCAACTATGAGATATGATGATGAGACCTGGTTTGGTTTAGTTTGTGGGCAATGGTTTCCGAAATATGGCCGTATAACCATCCCGGTTACGCCAGATTAGACATGAGTCATTAATTTGTATCTAGTAACTCAATTATTCAAGTATTAATTCGTCTTAAGAATCGGGTCATTCGGATCAAATAAATCATTTCAAGTATCAGTACTCTGTGATCTGTGAAATACATAATACTCGATACTCGTTCTTCATATGTCTTAGCAATCGTTTGATCTGGATCGTTCAAAAATGTAATTTCAATCGTCAATACTATGATGAGATTCGAGTAAAATTTTATCAACCGTTCACGATTGACGCATGACTACGCCAAATGTAAAAATGTGCCGTGTTAAGGCAAATCCTCCCTTTAACGATTAAGGCTCAAGTAAAGTTATACGGGTTGGTAAAAAAGACAAAAGATTCGTAAATATGTCACATAACATTTTCTTACCACAAACGGAAGAACTAGCAGCATCCCGCCCTTTTGTCTTCCAAATTATTCAATCACAACACCAGTTAGAGCAGTTCCGACCATGGCTCCAAGAGGAGGGAGGCTGCCTAGTAAGGAGCTCTCTACATCTGTCATTGGCGCCGTAAGTAACGTTGTATGGCTGTCTTTAAACAGCTCTAATGTATATGAGGGCCATACCATAAGCAACCCCAAAAGCAGTGCGCCAAATGAACCTAGAGAAGGTAATCATAATTAAAAACAATGCAATAAAAGCCCTCAAACACATATACCCTCTCGCATATACTTATACTCGCAAATAGCCACCTATTACTTGATTTCAACAAGCTGTGTTGACTGAGAGAGAATGCCATCGACCATTAAGTTATCCCTTTGTTAGTTTTTGTGAAAAAATAGAAAGACCTATGGTCTCTATTTTTTATTATATACTTACGTATATCTATGAGAAAAACGTTTGTATAAACTAAACGCCGCATAGATATACAAGTTTGTTAGTACTATTACTTAATTCTGGCCAGTTTTAAACAATAGAGGGGCTAAGTGAGCGTAGCATTAAGAATAAAAAAAACTGGAGAAAGGCAAGGTACATTTTTGTTACTCTAAGACGGTGCGATTTACTATCTGTAAGGCCGGCTTATAATAAGGAAAAATGAAAGAAGAAATCTTTCAGTGTTCCAGATAAAAAAAAGAACTGAAAAACGCTTGACTCTGTAGGCCATCCCTGGAACTTCTCACTATGTTCGATCTCAAAACGTTCGACAAATATTTTTACGAACTAATAGCTACTCATTACATCAAAAACGGTTCGAGCGGAAATTTCAAACTGATTAAAAAAACATTTTGGGAGGGAAGATTTATGTGTTGTAATTCCTTCGATGATTTCCAGAATGTATCTTAAAGAATACCGAGAGGATGGCTGTTCCGCATCTGTGCAAGCCTTTCAGGACAAAAAATTACTTTTTTTTATATAGGATAGGGTAACAAACGAGCACACAGTCCACCTGATGGTAAGTGGTTGCTGTGGCCCATAGACATCTACATCTATCCTCGATTACAAATCAAAATGCAGATGCGTTGTCACCCATGAGGACTAAGATGGAATGCCTCGTTTCCAGTAAAAAGAGTCTCCGGTTCTCTACACTCACCATACGAAATACAGCAGCATTAAGCTACTATTTCACACTGGTATTCTGTGAGAGCGTGGTCCTACCCCGGTCGAGCCGACCCATTCATGCTAAAACTATACTTCTAATATAACTGCAGCATGGCTCTACCACGTATAATTATTAATTTTATCTAGTCAAGGTTATCAATAACTAACTTCAACAGTGGTAGAGTCACGCGACAGCGTTGCTGTTGCACGTATGGGCCGGCTCAAACCGAGGTGGTACCACGACCTCACAGAATACCGGCGTGAAGTGGAAGCTCTGCTTCCGCGTTTCGTCTGGTGAGTGCAGGTGGCCGGAGGCCCAAATCCCCCTCCCCCATCAACATGGTAGCGGAATTAAATAATGATAGACTACCCCAGGAGGGTACCAGCACCCCTGGAGAATCCCTCGCTGAGCATCCACGACCATGTTTCTCCACTTCTGAGCACGGGTGCTCAGGCTGCCCCGCGTATTCTGGGGGGGGGGGGGGGGCAAAAGACCCGGGCGACCCCTGCCACGCTGTCCGTGAGTTTCTGCAATATCAGGGGACATCACCCTAACCTACACGCCGTCCACTATTATCTCGAGACGGCGAGGCCGGCTCTGCTCTTTCTGACCGAGACGCAGGTGTCCTCTCCGGCTGATGGTTCGTATCTCTCCTACCCGGGGAACAAACTGGAACACTCCTTTGTGCCTCGGGTTGGAGTTTGCGTTTACGTCAGAGAGGACATCTGTTCGCGACGCTTCGGCAGACTTGAAGGTTCGGACCTGTCCATCCTTTGGCTACGCGTAGACAGCGACGACCATCCGCGCGTCTACGGGTGCCTCTATAGGTCCCATAGCGGTAATGCCGAAACAGACCGACTCTTCGACCACGTTCAAATGGCTACAGATTCGTTGCTACAGCAGATCCCCTCCGCAGAGATCGTGATCCTCGGCGACTTTAACGCCCATCACGCCGAATGGCTTGGTTCACGTTTAATCGATCATGCGGGGAGATCTGTTCATGATTTTGCCTTAGCATATGGTCTTACAAAACTGGTTACTTCGTCTACGCGGATTCCAGACGTGGAGGATCATGCACCTTCCCTGTTAGACCTTCTGCTGACCTCTCACTCGGACGGATATCAGATTTCCGTCGAAGCCCCTTTAGGCTCCTCGGACCATTGTCTTGTCCGGAGTGTGGTGCCACTCACGCTGAAATCGAAGTTACATTCTGCAGGCTGCCGCCGTGTTTAGCACTATAGGTCAGCCGATTGGGATGGGATGCGGTCTTTCTTGGCATCCTACCCTTTGGGGCGTGTTTGCTTCTAGCCTGACGATCCCAACGTTGTTGCGGATTCTGTCGCTAATGTGGTACTTCAGAGTATGGAACTTTTTATTCCTTCCTCTGTGGTGCGCATTGGAGGCAAATCTCAGCCATGGTTTGGTCGCTCCTGTAAAATAGCATTATGCTATATGCAGGAGTTCTACCGAGCCTGGGCTGACGCATCAGCGTCCCGGGATATAAACACCAGCGCAATAAAAAAGAAGTATAATTCCGCCTCTAGGTCCTTCAAAAGCAAGGCAAAGTCAGAGCACATAGGCAGAATTGGTGAGAAACTAGTTCGCCTTCCTTCTAGAACCCGTGCATTCTGGTCTCTCGCCAAGGCTGTCCAGGGGAATTTCTGTCAGCCATCTCTTCCATCTCTGCACAGGGAGGACTATTTACTGGCCCATACCGCAAAGGAGAAAGCCGATCTTCTAGACTCTTTCTTTGCGTCCTACTCGACTCTCGATGACGGGGGAAGTACGTCGCCGACCATCCCGCGGTGTGAGTGCTCCATTCCGGAAGTACAGTTCACACAGCGCTCGGTTCGGAAAGCACTCCTCTCCCTGGACATCCACAAGTCGAGTGGGCCTGACGGAATCCCCCCAATTGTACTGAAGACGTGTGCTCCAGAGTTGGCACCAGTTTTAACGCGTCTTTTCCGGTACTCCAACTTCCTAGGCATAGTCCAAAAATCATAGAAGACGGCTTTCGGTCACCCGATCCCTAAAAAAGGCGACCGCCCAGACTCGTCCAACTACCGGCCTATCGCCATCACCTTCTTGTTCTCCAAAACAATGGAGTCTATTGTAAACGGCCAGCTCATGAGGTACCTTGAGGATCACCAGCTGATAAGTGACCGCCAATACGGTTTTCGCCTTGGTCGGTCAGCTAGTGATCTTCTGGTCTACCTAACTCATAGATGGGCGGAGGCAGTAGAGTCCAAGGGAGGCATTGGCCGTTAGTTTGGACATTGCGAAGACCTTCGATCGGGTTTAGCACAAAGCGCTTCTTTCGAAGCTCCCTTCTTATGGGCTTCCCGAGAAATTGTGCGATTGGATTACCAGCTTTTTTGCAGATCGGAGCATCAAGGTCGTTGTAGACGGTGCAAGCTCCGATTGCAAGCCTATTAGTACTGGTGTTCCACAAGGCTGCGTGCTATCGCCAACGCTGTTTCTTCTGCATATCAATGATATGTTGCGATTGCTATGCAGATGACAGCACTGGTGATGCTATTTACATCGGCCGAGCCAATATTTCTCGGGAAAACGTCTCCAAGTGCCGGGACAAACTTGTGTCCGAAGTCGAGTCTTTGCTGAACAGAGTCTCGGATTGGGGGCGACTAAATCGAGTCCAATTTAACCCCCAGAAGACACAAGTTTGCGCGTTAACTGCTAAAAAGAACCCCTTTGTCGTATCTTCTCAGTTTCAAGGCACTCCCCTTGTTGCCTCAGCCAGTATCGGAATCCTCGGCGTTGACATATCGAGTGACGTGCAGTTTCGTGGTCACTTGGAAGAGAAGGCCAAATTGACCTCTTAAAAGTTCGGCGTGCTCAGCAGTGCGGGACAGTATTTCATGTCGGCACACCGCCTGCGACTTTACAAGGCGCAAGTTCGCCGCACATGGAATACTGTTCCCATCTCTGGGCTGGGGCTCCCACCACTTGACCGCATCCAGCGCAGAGCGGCTCAAATAGTCGACGACCGAGTGCTTTCCGATTCACTGGCACTGCGAAGAGATGTGGCATCTCTTTGCATTTAATTTCGCATATACCATGGAGAGTGCTCTGAGGAATTGTTCGGATTAATCCCAGCCGCCAAATTTCGTGAACGCACTACGCGGCAAACGTCCCGATACCATCCACGCCATCTGGATGCTTGGCGGTCCACAACAGTACGTTTCAAAAGGAGTTTTCTTCCGCGTACAACCTCTCTGTGGAATAGTTTACCACCGGCGATTTTTCAGGACCGATATGACCTGGGTACCTTCAAGAAAAGAGCTTACTCCTTTCGAAAGGGCCGGCAACGCACCTGCGATTCCCCTGGTGTTGCGGTTGATCATGGGCGGCGATAGTCTCTTAACATCAGGTGAGCCGCATGCTCGTTTGCCCCCTCTTCTATAAAAAAAAAAAACAAAAAAAAGTGCTAAGAGCACTTCCTATATCTCTCGCGAGTTCTTCACCTTACATAGTGTGGAGCTGTACTATAATTCGCTTACTGGAGGGCTGCCACATATCAAATTTTCTTCCCCATCCTTTTCAGTTCTTCGAACTACATGGCCGGCCTATCGCCACGTAATTTTACTGATTTGTTAGATTTTTAGGTAACTCTGGTTTTACTGCAGATATATAAAAATTAATTACAGAAAATACATATTCAAAAATCAACTCACTTGAGATCGAAGTATGTATCTGATGTAATTTCCCCATTTTAATATCTTCGCGTTAAATTTCACAGTATGTAATGACTAACATATGACAAATTCATGAATGACTTTAAAACCGCTAAAATTCCATTAAAATGCAATATATATTTAACAATGATTACTTTTATCGAATAAATGTAATTGAGGCTATCAGCGCAAAACTGGTGTAAGCCACAATTTTTGCTGGTTGCGGTTTTGGTGTAAACTACATTCCGTACATTATCAACTTTAAATACAATAGTGGAGTAAGCCACCTTTTGCTATCCAAAAATAGATGGCGCTAAAACATAGTTTTGTACGGAACGTAATGTAGCAGACTAAAAGAACAAAACTGGTGTAAGCTGGATACACCACTTTTGCACTATAGCAACACAGGTATGTCTGTGGCTTACGTCGAATCCGTAATATAACGTCAGTCGTCAGTCTCAGCTGTCGGTAAATTTGAGAGAAACTATACTGAATTTAGTTGAAATTTATTTATATTCCAAAATATCCAATTATACGTACTGAATAACAATATTTTTGCAACTAACTATGAACGAAGAAGATGATATTACTTCAGGTAAGTTAAAATAGTGTCTGATTTACTGCAAATTTTAAACATGTTGAAAACTGGGGTACATAACCGTTTTGTATTTTTTATATCACTAACCTAGTCAATGTTGGTTACAGTTGGAGACCTGGACTTTGAAGATTCTGGTTTCTAATATCTCCCATCACCTACGCCCTCATCAGGCAATGACGACGACTCGGAAGAAGTCCAGCTATGATGATGTATTAATTCAGCCACAACAACTTTACCACAGCCCATGCCTAGCACATCAACAGCAGAGCTTCAATTAAGCTTGTCTGAACAGGGATCAGCTGAAACTACCAACAAAACCCCTGTCCTCAAAAGCAGAAAGCGTGTAAAAAGGCCTGAGACTTGGCAGCAAAATGTTTTTTTCGTTAAAACGAGCAAAAGGCGAACAATATGAAAATCACAAAAAGAACGTTATTCCTGCGAAGACTTGGCTGTCTTATATACAGGGGAATGTCTATGTCCTAAAAAATGTCATCTGAAGATAAATGAAGACCGTCAGCTGGAAATATTCCGAAGCTTTTACGCATTAGCAAATTTTGACATTCAAAATGCATTACTGTTCTCGTTAGTTAGAGTGACCAATAAATGCAGAAGCTACACAGGAAGAGAGGACTCAAGAAGACAGAAAACACATATCTATCATTTACTGAATTATGATTGTGTTGAAGTTCTGGTATGTAAAAAGTTTTTCCTGAGAATTTTTTAAGTTTCTGACGGACGTGTAACTAGGGTAATGAAGCGCAAAAGTATTCACAATGTCCCACCTATTGATCAGAGAGGTCGACAAAGTTCTGTAAACAAAACACCAGATAATAAGATAGCAGAATTAAAAGAATTCATTGGCAAGTTTCCTGCCTATGAGTCTCATTACACTAGATATAAAAGTGAGAGTAGGAGATTTCTATCACCAGATCTAAGCCTTGAAAAATGTATTCTCTCTATAAAGAAAATGTACTTGAACCTTTATCAACTTTCATGTTCAGTAAAATTTTTTAACGAATGTTTAACCTACGTTTCCATGCACCCATCAGTGATTCTTGTAAAAAATGTGACTTTTTCCATAACATAATTAAATGCGCTGAGAGTGAACCTCTAAAACAAGAGTTACAACGTGAGCAAGAATTACATCAGAGGAAAGCAGACAGTGCCAGACAAGGGCTAAAAGATGATATGGCTTTGGCAAAATCATCTACTGATATTACTGTTATTACCTTTGATTTAATGAAAACCCTACCTACGCCTGTGTTGACGACTGGAATAGTGTATTACAAGAGGCAACTTTGGACTTTTTGCTTTGGTATTCATAACATGGGGACAGATGATGCCTACATGTTTGTTTGGGGTGAGTCTAATGCTTCGCGAGGACCACAAGAAATTGGTTCTTGCCTGCTTTATTTTTTTAAATGTTATGTGAAAACTAAAAAAGTTGTCATGTATTCCGACCAATGTGATGGGCAGAATAGAAACATAAAATTGTCATTGTTCTGTCAGTATATTGTATCTCACCCGGATTTTACTATTGAAGAAATAGACCATAAATTTTTAGTAAGTGGGCATTCTTATTTGCCATTCGACCAAGATTTTGGTCTCATAGAAAAAAATAAAAAATTCTTCAAAGAAATTTACGTACCGGAAAACTGGCTTGAATTAATTAAAACTGCACGAAAAAGGCAACCGTTCAAGATAATAAGAATGACAGCAACTGATTTTCTATCAAGTAAATCCCTAGAAAAAAATATAACCAACAGAAAAATTTCAGTCAAGTGAGCAGCACCAAGGTGGAGTGGCTAAAAATTCAATGGCTAAAATTCCATAAAGGCCACCCTTTTTCAATTTTTTACAAGTATTCCAACAATGAGGAAGCACTCTTTGATAAAGTCAGTGTAAAAAAAGGCAGTCGGTGGCCTTAACACAACTAGATACATTGGAAAAACCAATTATTGCTGAAAAATAGAAAAAAAGACCTTCTTGAACTTTTGCAGTTCATCACACTTTTTATAAAACACTAAAAAGTTCCAACAGTGTCCAGGATGAAGCTTATTATGATGAAACAGATGAAGATTAACTCATTATTATTGTATTCTTTAATAAACGTGCTCCGAAATGGTGTAACATGTCTATTATTTTGATTTTGACCCAAATAACATAAATGCAGAAGTGGAGTAATCCACATATTTTTCTTTATTATTAGTTTAAATTTTATAAAAGTAAACAACTATTGTCGATTTGGAAGTTCTTTTTATAAATAAAAAATAAAACATTAAAAAACATTTAAAAAAATAAAAATGTTTTTGCAAATTTTAAATCCTTCCATTTCTCCTATGTGCACTGTCGAGGGTTATACCGCTTTTACGCTGATAGCCTCAATTAAACATGTCGTGAAGCGACAGTTAAAAACTAAAGAACCTAACCTAATAACAACGAAACAACAAAAAAACGAATAATTTATTTAAAATTTTAAAAAAGATAAAAATATATGAAAATGATGATGGGGTTTCAAACTAGAAGGATCACGGAGTATGCACAGGCTATGCCTGTGGTAGGTGCGCAGCGCCTGATCTAGGCACACGCAGCGTCTGGAGTAGGCACACGTAGCGCTTGAAGTAGGCACACACAGTGCCCGGACTAGACACACACAGCGCCCGGAGTAGGCACACGCAGCGTCTGGAGTAGGTACATGCAGCGTCTGGAGCAGGTACACACAGCGCTTGAAGTAGGCAAACACAGCGCCCGGAGTAGGCACACACAGCGCTCGGAGTAGGCACACGCAGCGCTCGGAGTAGGCACACACAGCGCCAGGAGTAGGCACACGCAGTGTCTGGAGTAGGTACACGCAGCGTCTGGAGCAGGTGGAGGCGTAGGCGTGGCTAGGCGACGACTTCAGGTGAAGGCAGAGGCTTGCAGGATCCCGGGGCAGAGCGGATAAGTCCTTTAGGAGATGCTTCTAGTATGAAAGCTGAAGCGAGACTTTTTTTTATTGGCCGATTGTTCGGCTTTTATACTTTTTGACGGATCTGGGATAAGAACGGGAAATTATTTAAATTAAATTTGAAATTATTTAAATTAAAAGCAAATTTTTGTAAATGGCCAAGAGGAAAAGAGTATTTATGTGAAAGTATGGAGTAAAAACATCAAACCGGTAACGAATTTCGAATAAAAATTGCCATGACAACCAGATAAACAACGATGTCAAAACATGTCAAATTTTGGTTTCAGGCTTGTAATAGAGAAGCGGCAAGATTTAAGTGAAAAATGAGATATTATTGATATAGGAAAAAGGTAGCGCAACAGTGCGCACGAAGCCCGAAATTGCAGAGTTACGGAGAACTAAATAAAAGATCGAAAAAGGTAGACTCCATTGACACCGATTTAAAAAGTGCTGATAGCGTGAAAATACGATGTGAAAATGATTTGTTATTGTGTTCTTATGGTTTAAAAACGTTACAGGATCCTATGGAAATAAAGGTGATGCAAAATATCCAGTTTTGAGGCGAATGCAGAAAATCAAAAACAGAATGGAAAAATAAATTTAAAATAGTGTAAAATGATATGTAAGTAGCATAACACTATAAACATTACATAAGAAATCAAATATTTTAGTTGTAAGATAACACAGCAGCTGTAACGAAATTTATAACTAGTGATGTGACCTCTGATAAATGAAAATTAGTGATGCGATCGCTGATAAATGAAAATTAGTTAAATTATAATTAAGGTTGTGTTATGAATGGTTGGCTTGACCAGGGAAGAACCACGTGTTGTGTTTCGTACGGGGAATATAGAAAACCAAATACCCTTTTTGTTCTAAGGTAGGTGTTCCGTCTTAGTCCTCAGGAGCAATAACGCATTTGCAATATAATTCTTAAATGAAAATAAATGTAAATGTCTATGGGAATCAGCATCCACTTACCACCAAGTGGGGCTGTGTGCTCGTTTGTCACTCTTAGGTACTCTATAAAAAAAAATATATTCTGTTTTTTTTATTTGATTTAAGTATAACCCTCTCACCAACAATAATGTAAATGTAGTCTTATTATAATATTCACTAAAGAAAAAATCTATTTAATCATTTATGAGACCGCTGTTTTTTGCTCTGCAGAAAAAAAAAATTATTTTTTCATCTACGATCAGATACTTAATATAAAATTTATACCTTTTTCTCCTACATAAAACCAGTGAAAATAAAAAATGAAACAACTTTTATATAGTCAAATATTGTTGATGTTAATCAATAATTAGTGCTTGTGTATTTGATCAACTGGAGCTGATTAATTGTATATAACTTATAATTATTTCTTTTTTATTTAACATACACAGAGGTGAAAAAATGCTGTCAGAAATTCGGAAATATAGTTTATTGATATTGAAGGTATAATCTTATCTCATATCTCTTATTATTAAAAATGTCCTTTTGATTCCTAACAAAATTATAAATGTTTTTCTGTTTTTGGCTATATACTGCTTGAAATGTAAATCAATACATACATAATAAACCAAGTCCTACGTAGCCTAGATTGCAATAAATATAGAAAAAATAAAATATTGATAAGAATTAACCCTTCAACCTCTCAGTGGTCAAATTCGACCGCAGCGATATTCCGTCAAAAGTCAAGCGGTCGAATTCGACCGCACACCCCACAGCACTTTATACCATTAATACCTTATATTTAGAGACTACTTTTCTATGAAGAAATTTAGCATTGTAGAATCAATATAAAAAATTACTATCCTCTAGTGCAATAAAATATAGTTATGCTATGGATATTTATTTATAATCTACATTCATTTCGTACGCCATTTTCGCGTGAATGTTATTGTTTTGATTTTTGGATTTTTCTAGTGTTTTATTATAGTGTTTTAGTATAGTGTTTTATTAAAAAATTGTGATGAAAGTTTTTGTGTGAATATAATTTATCTTTTTACGTAAATAATTTCGAATAATATATATTGAAATAATTGTGATTTTCGCGCTGCCGATATTTGCTTGGTATGTTTTGTTTTTGTTATCAAAATACAATCTTTTTGTAATGAACTAAAACCGGACTTTTATGTAGAGAATTTTGTATAGATTTTATAATGCCAAACTTCTTCAAGGAAAAGTAGTCTCCAAATATAAGTTTTAATGGTTTTAAGTGCTGCGTGTGGGTGCGGTCGCATGCGACCGTTCGAGATTTGCCGGGCGCATGTGACTGCATGAGAATTTCAAGGGAACTGAGGGGTTAATATTTAGTTACGATACCTTTACAATATTCATTAATTTATTTTCAGGTGGATTGCTTAGATTAAATCTGTATGCCTTGCAGGCTGAAAGCTTGTGGAGCTTCCCGTAAACAACGACGAAAAAATATATGGATATTGATGACAACAGTCTTATATTACATCTCTTATCATTGAAAATGTCCTTCAGATTCCTAACAATATCACAAGTGGACATGTTACCATTAAAAGTTTTTAAAAAAATCTATTGAAATGATGATGATTGAAAATCTATCTATGTAAAACACAAAAATGTTTTTCTTTGTTAGTTATAAACACAGAAATCTAAATATAAATAGAAGTCGTAAAGGCGCGTGACCTTGTCTCCGCACATATGACTCGTAGGCGACAAGCGCGCGAAGATCGTTTGTTTCGGTCACCTGGACTGTTTCGGACGCATAGACGTAAAAATAGTGTTTTGAAGCATATCTACCTGCGGAAATTCCTCCACAACTTGCAAATTTTCAAATAATGGGATAACATTTCATAAATAAGTACTTAGTATTTTAAATAATGTTGTGTTTAATGAAACATACTTAAATAAAATTATCGACCTCCAGTACTACGATTGTCTGCGAAATTTAATTGTTTTCACATTTCAATATCCATTGAATCCTAAGCTAGTTCATATCTACGAGTGCGACAGCTAAAATCAGCGATGGATTTATAGTATGAGCAATAAAAAAAAATGTTGCGTACGTAAATTTCCCAGAACACGGCCGCAGGAGTCAAATGCGAGTCAGTTACGTGACACAACTATTTTGTATCGATAATTTATTATGTTTGGCTTATCTAGTTTTAACGAAACGGGAATTAAATGTGATTTTTCGTTAAATATTTAGTTATACTTTTCTACTGTTTTTCTATCTAAATATTTTATACCATTAACCGTTTATTGGTTAGCAAACAACAGAAAGTCAGTGACAGATCTTTAAAACTAATAAAAAATGATAAATGTGTCACCCATACATATATTTATTCGTTTGCTGTTTGTATAATGTTGTATTCATTTTATTTATGCATCTGTTTATTTAATACATTGCTTTTATTACAAGTTTCCGGTTATTAAAGATAAATGGATATATATATATATATATATATATATATATATATATATATATATATATATATACGAGTTTTTCGACTGATCGTAGAAGTCCATTCTATCTGTTATGACAAAGAAACTTTCCTTCATATAGATAGAAGTCATTGGATTGAATAATGAACAGTACACAAGAGAAACAATTTACAGATTCAGGCGAAGACGGATGGGAAACCATATGAGTTTTAAACGAAATTCGGAGACTTGGTCATATTTGTGCAAGTCGAATTTTTAACTCATTATTATATCCCTTTTTTTTCTAATTACAAAACGTTTAAAAGCTAAAGCTAAGACTAAGAGCGTCTATTACTTAGACAATTTCAGTTAGTTATATCTTGGTGTGAAACTCCTGGAAGACCAACGGCGCACAACGATAACTTTCTATTAAGCGCCGCTACACTATGCCCAAGTAAGAGCGAGCGCGCAGTGTCATTCTCTGTTTTACGCACACTTTAATTATTGGACCGAGTGGCAACGCCTCCTGAGAATTTGAGTTTTTATAAAATATTCCTTAACGCAATAGTTTATAGATTATTCTTTGTTGCATGAATGCTAGAGATATTTGTAGGCGTAATTGTGTATTTATTATTGGTCTATGTGTGACAGCTACGACCTAGTGACACGCGTCCCGATATTAAAAGACAGTAGAAGGCATTTCTACTGTCTTATTATTTAGATTTTTGTACATAGTTATAAACTTTGAACAATTCAACCGATTATGATGAAAATATTTGTACGTTGTTTGAATGGATCCTTAGATGATATATACTTACATTTGGACCCGGTAGATGGCGCTGTTGTCGAAATTCATAAATTGCCCGTAAGAATCGAAAAGAGCGGATCGCTAGTAATAAATACAGTTAAATTATACACGTGTTTAAGCAATTATGATAATTAAAAAATCGTCTTCCTCACTATTTATCACCGCGTAGTAACATAGATAAGTATGATATTGCCTAGTCATTTTGATGTGTTATTACCCAGTCATTTTACTAGGATGCTTTCTAATTAACCAAAACATATTAATACAATGTCATAACACCGCGCCTGTAGGTCTATCTCAATCAATCATCAAAGTTTAAAAAACTTTATTTAACTAAGTTTGTATAAAAATACTTATTATAATATTAAGGAATTTATGAGTGAAAATCATTACTGCGTTAGGTGATCGCTACCAAGATATTTCAAATTTTTTCTGCGTTGTTAATTGCAACATACATGATTGTAAGTTGTTATTTAAAAAATCTATGATGGGTTTCTAGCGGGTTCTCCCCAGGACAAAGGTTTTTTTTCCGAACCTGTGGTAAATTAAAAAGTGACTTTCAATATGTATTATTTATAATATATGATCAAACGAACTTCCAAGTGAAGTTCGATCATTATTATGATGACTTGCTTCATTTGAAGATATGATTATAACAATGTAGTTTCCCTACTTACTTGGTAACTTTGCACATATTTTAGAGATTTTTTTTAAACGGTTTAGTGACTTACTTCCGGTATGACTGCCTTGTGTTGGCTCTTTGACGTAAGCTCATTTTTTTAGAGTAAGTTAACGATGTGATACAAAACTTTCTGTATATCTGGGATACTCATGTATCAGGGAGGGAGGGAGCTCATATCTTCAAATGAAGCAAGTCATCATAATAATGATCGAGCTTCATTTTTCAGATATGATTATAACAATGTGGATGTTTGAGTCAGAAAGTTTTGAGTGGAAAAGAAAACAATAAGTTAGCAAACCTTATAGTTTTATTTTTCAACAAATCAGCCTTATAGTTATAACAGTTTATCAAATTAAGTAAACTTCACATAAACCTCTAAGCATTAATTAAAGTAAACCTAATACTAAGAAACATTATTGTTTATTACTATAGTAATTTTATTACGAAAACATCACAATCACGACTGGTTTTCTGTTTGTAAGCAAACAGACGTAGCAAATTCGCCTTCATTTACAATAGACCTGTTATAAAAACGGGCAAATGAATTAGATGAACTAGTCCACCCAGCGGTTTTGCGAATAGTTTCTATATTAACCCCGGCCAAACTCGCGGCCGGTGTCTTGTGATAAACATACTGATGTCAACGCCAGTTTCTGACAGTATTTGTTTGATCCATCTGCTGATGGTTTGTGTAGTAGCAGGTTTTTGTGGCCGTTTGTACGTTAGCAACAGGATATTTGTACTCTCAGGCCTTATTTTTTAGTTATAGAAATATATTCTGAGAGAACCGTCGCTGGGCAAATAGAAAAAGTTTCCCTGATATATGGCAGAAACAACAAAGGCTGGTCTCTACCGGGTGCAGATGTCTTTATGATGTCTACTATGGCTATTTTTATGCCACTGTCTGAAAATCGTACGTTGTCGAGTTTAATTAAGGAAAGCATCTGTACTCTGTGAGCTGTACAGATTGCTAAAAGAATTACAAGTTTTTTTGGTGATTTTTTTCCAGTGTCAGCTCACTGTTTGGGAACCATGTTGAGATGAAGTTTAAGACCAGGTGGAGATTCCAGGTTGTAGAATATTTAGGTCTCAAAGGCCTTAATTTACACGCGCCTTTAAAGAGACGCTTTATAGATTCGTCTGAACCAATATTGTTGCCTATGAATGCTGACAAAGCAGAAAGATGGGAGTTAAGGCTGCCATACGCACACCCATTATTAAATTGTAATGCTAAGAATGAGAGTAAGGACGATTTCGGTGGGTCAAATACATTAGTTTTGTTTACCGTACAATATTGCCACCAAAGCTTAAGTGAGGTACTGTATTACTGTATGGTGCTAGTAGAAAAAGACGACAGCATCAGTGTAGCCGAGTGTGCGCATGCGCCCCGTTGACTAAACGCCCGCCGGAGAGCTACGCGACACCCAGGATAAGGTTCTTGTGCAGGGGGTGACACTCCCTGGAATGAGATTGCAAGAGATTTTTATTGGGGTTTAAATAAATGACGTCAGAAACTATAAGGTTTTGCAATAATGGAAACCATGGTTGTGATGGCCAGTTAGGATAAACTAATATGCCGTGTGCATTGTGGTCGATTATTTTTCTAAGGCATTTTAGTATCAGGGAAAATGGTGGGAACGCGTAGAAGTAGTGGTTACGCCAGTCTGTTGTAAATGCATCGACGGATACTGCGTCAGGGTCTTGTTTCCATTAAATGAATTTGGCACACTTGGTGTTATCTCGAGACGCAAATAGGTTTATCTTAGATTGAAGGAAATGTTTTATCATGCTTTGAAAAGCTTCATCAGAAAGGGACCACTCAGTATGCGGATTAACTATTCTAGACGCAGCATCAGCACAGTTTCTTTGGTATTGACATATGATGCATATACCCAAAGGTCGCGCTGCTCACACCATTTCCAAAGGGACCTGTCCAAGTCGTTTAAGTGGGTGTATTGAATACCCCCCATACGATTTATATAACTAATCGCGGTGGTATTGTCCATGCGTAGTAATATTGCACAGTTGGACACCTTGCTGGTAAATGACTTCAAGCCCAAAACGGATGCCATCAGTTCTAAGTAATTGTTATGTAATTCTTTTTCTGATGACTTCCATTTACCATGTATTTGAGCGTTCTTATAAACAGCACCCCAGCCTGATCGCGACGCGTCGGTGTAAATTTCGATAGCAAATTTTGACTGTCGCATAAATTTGCGTGTTGTGTCGTTATTTAACAACCACCAAAACAAATCTTCTAGTATAGTATTAGGTAGGTTAATTTTGACTTCGTAATTATTATTATGCTTAAGTAATGCAAGGAACTTCTGACGCTCTAAGATCTTAGTGTACACCCAAGCGGCTGGGCATGCGGCGATCAGTATACCAATGAGTTGAGCTAACTCACGAATAGAACATGACTGAAGTTTTGTAAAAGTAACCCACTCGGCAATATAACGTTGCTTATTGTCTGGTAATTCTATACTAAGGTTATTGGCATCATAACAAAATCCTAAATATGTTCAGGATTTTCGCGGTTTTAACAGTCATAATTAACAACGAAGCCTAGGAACTCGAGTAATTTCAAAGTTTCATCAACATTATCATGAAACTTGTCGTAACTATCTCCAGTGCATAAGATATCGTCTAAATAAGACACTGATTGAAAGCCGCGGTGCCTGAGGTAGGTCATAACTTCCTTTATAACCTTAGTGAATACCCGCGAAGCTACGGATAAACCGAACGGCATGCAATTAAAGCGAAATGTGTGAGTTTTGTACTAATTATTGGGCTGAAATTCGAATTTTAAGTATTTGCGGTCAGAAGGATTAGTGGCTAACAGTCTCCCATCAACACCGTGTAGTGGGTTTTTGAGGAATGCATGGCTCTAGAAATATCCTCATACATTTCCTCCACCTCCTCATCGGGATGTGCCGATTTTGATGCGTAAACCTGTATGACCTTCAGCGAATACCGTTTGGTGATTCTGAGTATCAGGTACGCGACCCTCGTCGACACACTCCCAACCTTTACAACGTTGTTGACGAGAGACTTGTGGAGGATAAATCCGACACCTCCTTGAGACAGGTGGTCGCCCCCACGGTGATAGAACAAGTTGCCGGACTCGAGGATTACCGTGTCCTCCCCCTCTCTTCGGACCTCGGATAACCCAATAATATGCCAGCGCAAATTGTCTACCTCTTCTTCCAACTCCAGTATCTTTTCGTCAGTTCTCAGGGTGCGTGCGTTATATGTTGCCAGGTCGAGTCGTCGTAGGTGGCAACCGAACCTCCACCGAAGATTCTTAGCAACCCCTGCCCCGCCGTTACCATGGTCGCCACCGTAGCCAGGAAT